>JAODIE010014476.1:53037-114475 GCA_027575565.1 Diploeciton nevermanni
TTCAAACAGGACTTAACTTACAATTAGACTTAAGACACTTATTCAAGTTTATTATTGATCAAACTGAATGCAAATTGTTTCTAGAAAAATAGATATCAGGTGTTAAAAGAATTTCTATAATTTCAAAAAGATGAAGACCAATCTAAAGTGTTAGGAGATAAGTAAGTAATATATTAAAGACAAGATAATGGATTCAAGTTTGAAGTGATAAAGAATCCAATTAAACATGCAAGAAGCAATTGAGTTACTGAAAGGTTTTACAGTTTTATCAGGGATACTGAAGATGAATGACTTTATAAAAAATCAATTGCAAGTAAGATATATTTAAGCTTGAACACTTAACATAAGTCATTGTTGGCATTTCAAAACTATTACAGGTTTTACAACTGGAAAATATAAATAAACAACACAAACATTTAATAAGGTGTGTTAAGTCATTTTACTTGAGTTAAGTCAAGTTGAAATTTGAAAACAAAGTTTTTGAAATGCCCTTCTCAAAAATGTAGTTTTACTATTCTGTAATTTGTTGTAAGCACTTTTAAGTCAAATTAAGAGCAAATCATCTATGACCTAAATTTGACTCAAAACAATGTATTTTACTAATAAAATAAAGACATGTAAAAATAAGACATGTTTTTACATTATTACAATTATGACCTAAGTCAATTACAGCATATTTGTGATTTTGTTGTTCTGCTATTTTTAACATATAGGTACATACTGATGTAAGCATTGTTAGTACCAGCTACGAAAGTTTCCGTTAAACCCACGTTTCATAATCTCATCGCGGTGATATAATGGCATTTGCACTGAGAGCAACAGTACTTGTTACAGGTTATGCGCGCCTAAAACGTACGTAACATCGTAATTGCACATTACTTATCGATACGACTTCTGCTTTCTTCCAATCTCTCAAATCAAACGCAAGAGCTCACTTAAGCCGAGTGAGAAATCATAGAAATTTAGTTATGAATATGAATTGAATATACAGCATGGCTTAATTATTTATTAATAAATAATCATGCTTCAGAAATCATTTGAGAATTATTTCCATTTTTTCACTTAAGATAAGTACTATGACTTATGTCGCACATAAAGAAAAATATAGCTTAAATAGTGTTTTATGCTTGTGGTAAATTTTCACTTTAACATTAATGTTAGTTTATAGTTTTAAGTATAATAATTAAATCATCTCATAGGAATGGTTTTGAAATTGATTTAATTATTTTCTTACAAATTTGCTTATATCACTTAAGTATTAATAATTAAGAATTAATGTAATTTATGTTTAAGACGAAAGATAGGTAATATGACTTAAGTCACAATATTGACATAAGAAGTATTTTAAATATTATTTTTCTTGTAAATCTTTATTTAATTGAATCTTGTCTATATCGTAGTTGTAAACCGCATTCCTAGAATTACAAATTATATCCTAAGTTTAATTATTTACTCTCAGAGAGCTATTTTAATAAATTCCATAAATATGTGCAAAATAAACAACGACACAAATATTACCCAAGTCATTTCGAAATTCGCATAGTACAAATAGGAAATTTTGCAATTGTTAATTTTCTGTAGTTTAGAATTAATTACACTTCAAAATTGGCTTAAAATTAGTCGCTTCGTTCATTTTTCTAATACAAATGTGTCAACTGAAAATAAACTAAAAATATAATAAAGTTGCTAATTTTATTTCTTCAAGTGTTTAAATTATTTTTTGTCTTCAATATTGGAACTGGAAAGTGAAAGTGCGTCTGGTGCATTTTGCTGCAAGCCACGTGCACTTAGCTTGTGCATGACTTAAGTTTGCACATCGAACTTCACATCATTGGTTGTTTTACTTACTCACTATCTGAATGACTGACTTTATTGACCTCATTTAAATTGAGATAGAATTGACTTTAATAACCTGGATCCAAATAATATGAACTTTGCAAAGCAGCACTTACGTCTCTTCTCTATTTCAAACCTATTCTTTGCGAAAAGTGATTTAAGTAAACAAAATGGAAAATGGATAGAACAAGGAAGTTCAAAATGTTAAGTTAGGTGAAGTGAGTTAGTGAAGTGAAGTTATGCAATCAGGCAATCTGCGCATCTGCACAGACAATGTGAACATAACGGAAATGTTAAATGAAAATGCCTTAAATCAGTTTACCTGACAATACTTTCAATTATAAAAAGTAATTCTAATAGCATGAAATGAAATTAAAAGTTATACCAGAACATAAACTAGAAAGGTAATTTATATTGTGTTAATTAATGCAGTTAATTATAAATCATGAATTGCAAGTAACATACTTGTCGCAAGTAAGTTGCAACAATTTAAGGCAATTTAAACTTTACCATAAAAATCCATAAAAGTTTCTATACGAATTTTAATTTGAGTCATTTTAAAATTATAGTTTGCCACTAAACAATTCATACTTATTATTGAACTTCAAATCATTCATCATGATTTCATTACTGTTATTTCCAGAAAATGACACCAACATGTGATGATAAATAAGAATAAATGGCAATTACAATAATGATAGTAATTAAAGATGGAAATAAAGTGACTTAAGTAATATTGCTTCTTTTAAATCAAATCAAATAAAATAAAAATAACTAAAATCTAACTGAGTCTAGATATATTTTACCAAATAAATTGTGATTTGCTTTAAATATTTACAATTCCTATTTGAAAACAAACTTGATTATACCATAGTCAAATTTTTAGAAAATTAAAAAAATAATAATTTGATTAGAATGTGATATAATATAATGATTTATATTACTTACTATTTTAGGTAAAGGTGTAAAGTAACTTAAACAATTTATTTAATCTAAGCAACGTTGAAATTTTAAATCTATAACGTTTTTTGCTAAATTTAACAAAAAACATATAGAAGCAATATATAATTTTAATTATATCAATATTACTTTTCAAAAAAGAGACAACTTACTGCAACTATGCTCAAAACCTATATTTATCCTGTATTAATTACTATTATTTATAAGCAGTTATTATGACTGGATTCTATATGGAGTATATTTTATGTTGAGTATACCCTCAGCAGGATATGCACCTCGCTGTCACTGCTGCAGTCAGACGACTTAGCGACTGAACTACATAAAAAACCTTAAAAAGAGATACTCAACGTTCATCTAACCTAATTTGTTATTTATGACAATTTTGACTACTTTAGTCATTTATTTGATATAATTATAGTATATATAATTAAAATAATAGTTAATTATGCATATTATATTTAGCTCAAATAACTCCATAACCTAAATGACTCAAGTAATCAAAATTGTCATTGAACGATCTAATCGTCTCAAATTGCACGCAACCACAAAACATAATTATCATCAACTGCACTTAATTAAATCAATCAATTCATAACCATTACACAATTGGATATTAACATTATAGAATGATCTTTTATTGATTCTCTTGATGCAACACTCAACACTCAACAATCAACAACATTCTGAATAATTTGTTAGTTTGAAGCAATTTTTTATTATGTTTGATAGTCAACATTATTCAATGCATAATACTCGAACGTCTACCACTCCTCGACGAAAGTTTGTCAGCACATATTCTCGTGATAGTAATATCGCAACACTGTGCAACAGTGCAACTTCTTGTTGTTACTTAACTTCAGTTGCTCTCGGTACGCAGTGCACATCGTGTGGAAAGTGGAGACTTTCATTTTCTTGGCAAAGTTGAATTAAGTTGCAACTTCACAGTTACGTGTTGGGCGTTGTTAGTTTGTGAATTTGTTAAATGTTACCTTGGTTAGCTTGGTTTGAATAATATATTGTGTTTTGAAAGAAATTTAAGAGGAAAACTGCCTAAAAATGGTAAATATTTAGTTAAGTCATATTTCCTAAGTCAATTCAACTTAATCAAACTAGATATTCAATGTATACAACCTTATATGTACAAATATTATCAGTTAATTGGTTTCGTTTTAATTGTCTATTGTAGAATACTTGTAAATTATCTCATCCATTCTTTGATGGCCTGAAACAAATTCCGGAAGGACGAAATAAGGAGCTTCAAAAGATACGTAATTGGTCAGTATGTTTTCAAACTTAAGTTATTTCCAACACTAATGCTAATTGATTAACATACACAGGTAATACAATGTAGAAGTGAGTGAGATAAGTCGTATTAAAATTGCAGGAGTGATGACTAAATAGTGGCATAGAAATAACGAAAAAACATTATTTGATTGACATAATACTAATAAGAACAGAAAGTACAGAAAGAATAAATGTGTAAATAAATAATTAACCTTTTTAATTTGATAAAAACTTATTGCAGATATCAATAATCAACAGAAGGAAATTAAGTTAAGTCATATTGCTCAAGTAACAAAAAAGTAATTAATTATTTCCTTTTATTTACTTACTTCTATTTGCAGTTAAGTTCATAAAATCATAAAATAATAATTTCTAATTGACTATGTAATAACAATTACAATTTATAACATATTATCATAGCTAAAGTCAACATAAGTAGTATTGAGTATATAGCTAAGAAATAAACAACTGAAAAGTGTCGAATGTTTTGTGTGTTTAAATCCTAAACAAATTAACCTTATTCATGATGATTCGTCGAATGAAAAAACGACAATCACCCGATAATTGAGCGTGATTGGTAGCAAACAAGTATGCATTTAACAGTTCTAGTTTATATTCTAATTATATAATTTGCCATTTATATTTTGTGCATTCGTATTCGTTGTGTTCGTTGTGATTGCGAATTTTATCAGTATTTGTGATGTGAATAATAATAGCAATCAATCCATTCATTTAAATTATTTCTTCCCTTAAGTAATGACCTTCAACTCTCTCATTGTTCAGTAAGACATAAAAAGCGAAGTGACTTAAGTAATTTTTATTATATGCGGAAAACCACAGCTAGAATTGAATTGAAATAAAACTACTAATTACTAAGTTAATTTCGAAATGATAAATTTGTGATTTGCTCAAATTTAACTAGGCTTTTATGGAGGAAACGTTGCACATGTTATATTATCCTCTAGAGTGTAGTTGAGTTGATTCATTTAATTTAATAATAGCATCAGTAATTAATAAATAAATAATCAAGTTAATGGTAAAATAGAATTCGCGTTGCGATGAACGCACTTAACTTCACTTGTCAACTCTATGTCCTTGATTGCAGTAAAGTGTGTTAAGTGAAATCTTTTAACATTATTTTTGCACTTGCACAAAAACAATTTATAAAACCACTTAAATATTCACGCATAGATTAAATAGAACAGCATTTAGTAATAAAATTGTATGATAAAACATTTTTTATGCTTACGAATGCAACCGACTTAAGTCATTTTGACTGGAATCAAGGCATCGAACCAAAACCAATATTTTTGACACTCATTTCCTTCTTGCATAACATAAATAAGATAAGCCGAATCAATAAAAGAAATCAAATTGAAACCGAAAATTGTTTTACCATAAAACATACTTAAGTTACTTGATGTAAACTGAATGCATATATGTTTTACTTCGCAAAAAAAAAACAATGAGAATAATCGACTAAACTGACTAATATGTAAAGTATATAAAAAAAAAAAAAAAAAAAAAAAAACTATAAAACAGGCATAAAGTAGGTTGAAGGATACTTAAGTCTATTTGAATGGAATTGATATAAAAACAATCAATTCCCAAGGCTACACTAATAAGAAATAGCAAAGAAAACATGTTTAGTGATATCAACCGGTACAATGTAACTTAAGTAAACTTCTAAAGTAAACAATACCGATGGTACACAAGTAAAGAAATTTAAAAATAAATATATGCAGTTCATTTAATTCAAGGATATGTTAACAATGTGTGCGTCCAAATTAAGTAGTAAAAACTCAGCTAGGATACTTTTAAATCAAAATCATTTCAACCGAAAAAAATATTGCTTCAAATGTGGTAAAATCTATTCACGTTGAAAAACCGGTTTTTCAATCAAGACTATTTGCATTCTTAATTATAATTACAATAACTTAACTTTTAATGACTAGTCACACTAGAACACTGAGTTTGTTTCCAAGTGTAACATATCACAAATGAAATAATTTTTTCTTGCTTAGTTACAGCACACAATTCCTAACTGATGGTTAATTTTGTGAATTTTGCAAAGGACAAAAAATATATATTTTAGACGCAGGTAAAGCATGCTGAAGTTAGTATTAAAAAAGTTATTTTGTTAATATTATTGTTATTGGTTCAATTTGAGAAACTGTTTTTGTCTAACTTATAGAAAACAAGTCAAATTATCATACTCTTTCACCCTCTCTTCTGTTAATTGTAAATGAGTGATAAATAATTAAGCTTTGATATGATATAATTTGACATCTAACTAACTAGACTAACAGGTCTATCAATATATCAATGTCGCAAATTTCTGCAAAACCAAGATCCACGGATGCCACCTCCTGCACCAAGGTAGATAGAAATTCTTATGGTCTCTAAATAAGGGCTTCACTTCTTTTATTACACCTGTCAGTGGTGATTGATTAGACAGATTTGACTGTATTGCCAACGGTGACAGGTAACCTCTAGGTCTACCCGGATGTAGCTCAAGCCATTGTTCACTAGAATAATTTCACCTGCTGACTTTTACACTGACAGCAACTATAGTAAAGTTGCGACAATGTTCGAAGCAATTTATCAGAAACATAATTGCATTAACCTCATCTACATCTTTATAAACTATTGCCTAGCCCATGTTTATTTATGGATATTATAGTGGTTTAAACTAGGCTTACTTTCAGTAAAAATGCATAATAACAGCAAAATGACTTAATTCACTTGTGGCATATAAATTGAATAAATGAATTGTGAACTAAAAATAAATTTAAAGGTACCTATATTTTCAGACAATATAGCTTAAGTCACTTTTATATGACTTGAGTTATTTGTTGTGTAAGGCCTGAGATAATGTAAACTGGTTTCATAACCATTGTATAAGAAGCATATTGAAGGAAATCAAAAAGGACATGACTTACACTTGGCAAAAAAACAAAAGTAACTTAACAGCCAACTGACTTAAGTCAGTTATCACGCAGAGACTCTCTGTCCTGATTAAAAATAGATTGTAAACCACAATTAGAATAGAAATTAATTTTTATATGATTTTTGAGTCAATTTGTGTTCTTTGATTTCTGATACGGCCTGTTATTATATCTTGTTATAACAAACTTATAGCGTGCGAGTGCAGTTACTGCTGACAAAAATGTCCGGGATAGATTACAAATTATTGTTTTCTTTGTTTTGTCGATTTATTTCTTACGTCGCACTTTGAGGCACAAGAGTCTATTGTTCTATCAATAAACATGGAAATAATTTAGTTTATCTAATCGAAGAATATTATTTTCAAGTGTCGGGTGTCTTCTTCAAGTGTCTTCTTAGCAATGCTATAAAAGGAGACACAGCAGAAAAATCAACGCCTCATTAGACTTTACTTGACTTGTGTAGTGCGTGTGGATACAACGCGTGGTCCATTAATTTGTCTTACTGACTTGTTTGTTACGCATCACCCCGCGTGTTGTGCATCTAAAATCTTAGAAAACCCACGCGAAGGTCACTCTGTCCTAGATCTTTGGATGTGAAAATTAGTTGGTTCCATATTGACAACAGCCACTAGAAGAGGTAATGAGAAATGCAAATCAATGAGGAAATCACGAATTTATGAAAAAACGGACTTATTTTTTATTAATAGAGTATTGTTGAGTGTGGTTACTAAGTATTTGTTATATTTTTTATTGGGTCCTAATAATGAATTATGATATCACTGGGATGATGGTATATCTGTATTAAATTGTTTTTACTTTTTTATTGACTTGTTCGAATATTCATTGTTTAATATTCATTGCCTAGATGGAACTTAACTGGAACACTTAATATTGATTTGACTTCGACTTGCTGCCTTCTTCAGTATAATGTTTGTTTAATTTACTGATCTGAAGAACTTCAGTATTGAAGAAGGCAACATGCCGAAAACGTTTTACCACGTGAATATTACAATGAGTGTTACAATAGACTTGTACCAATATACGACACAAAAGTGAATATGATCAGATATTCAGAAATTCAGATAAAATAAAAATCACTTTTTTGCAAAATTATTAGAAGCATAAGAAAATGTAAGGAACAAACTTTAGCACTGGTCAAAACATCCTTACATATCTCTCCCAGTTTCTGCCGACTCCTGTTCTAGGACCCTTTATTTTTTATGTCTTGGCAGAGATGTCTTATATTATGAATAAATTATCTACCTAAGCTGCAATTTACTGCTGAATAACGCGTTTAACTATTTTAAATAATTGCGATTTATTTATCCGATTAGTCTCAAATAAATGTTCAAATGAGAGCGCTTTGTTTCACGCTTTTCCATTCTTGCACCTTCTGTTTAAAGGTTAAATTCATATTAAAAATAGTATCACCCTTTTTTTTTGAGTAAAAAAAAAAAAACACAAAATTCAATGTGAGGCCCGAGTAATTTTCTTTTTTTTTTTTGAAAATGGCCCGTCGTTTGGAAAAGGTTGTAGACCCTTGACCATTCATTTGTTATTATCACCACAAGAATTCTAAATTTATCCCGAACTTTTCCAGGCTTCTGACTCAACCTCACCTGCCGCAAATCAGCGATGACTTCATCTACCTCTTCCTGCACGCCTGCTACTATGACATCTCCCGGACCAAATACACCATAGAGCGATACTTCACCATCCGCACTAAAACGCCAAGCCTCTTTGGCAATCGTGATGTGGCTGATCCAACAATCCAAACATGCATGGAAATAGCGTGAGTAACTCCTACCCATACTCAAGTCACATTCACTCAACAATAAAACCACATCTTTTATCATCAGCTTATACGTTGTATTATTATCATCATGTAAAAAATAGTTGTTAGCTCGGAAGAAAAATGGACAATAGACACTCACTTCTTGCCTTTGCCATCATTCTCATCGCGACGTTTCGCCTCATCAAGCAACTTCTTAATCTCCTTCTGCTTCTCCTCCGCAGCAGCCTTAAGATCATTCAAGTTTTGCTTCCTGGCAGCCCCCAATCCTGTACTCGCAGCCTTCTTCGCCAACTCCTTCAATTTGTGCAGCTGATCCTTTAATTCTTTAGTCTTCCGCTTAATCTCATTCCGCTGCGTACTTTCTTTGTTCTCCAACGTTGAACTCTCCAAATTCTTGGAGGTCCTCATCATTTGAGGATCATGAATGATGGCATGCACTTGTTTCGCTAAGTTCTTCACGTGCTTATTCAACGCGGCCAAATTTTCCCGGTTGCTAATATCCTTCAGCGCATTGCTTATCACATTTATCGAGTCGTTCGCCGACTGCTGAGCTTTCTCAATCACATTCATCTCTTTTCCCGCAGCCTTCTGCCGTAGCTTATCCAAATTCTCAGAGGTCTTGGTCATCTGCTGACTGACACTCCATTTCTCACCCTTTATCTTCTCCTTAGACTCACTGGCATTGCCAATGCGGCGTACTTGGTCTTCAACGTGCCTCTGGAGGATCTCCTTGGCTTTTGTAAGCTTCCCGTGATTCCTCTGAAGGTGCGCTCTCGTCTCTCGTTGCTTAGCATTGTTCATCTGAGTCATAGACTTTATCTTATCCTCTAACGACTTGAGATTCTTTCGTATCTCATCCAGCAGTTTATTAGCATCCTTTAGCCGATGCCTGGCATCATGAATAGCATGCCTTTTCTCTTGTCTAGCGATCAACCTCATCCTCGCTCTGTCGCGTTCTTCCAGAACATGCCTAAGCACCCTACCAAACGCATACTGTTTTGCAGCGTGTGGCATTACTGTTTTACTGTCTTCTCTTGATGGACCGGCAACTGGTTCGTTTGGAAAAAGTCGGGAGAGATATCCAGCCACAACATCAACCATATATTTATGACGGTACTTACAGCAATCTTCAGCAATCTTGGAAGTTGCCATTTTGTTTGGTGCTCTACTTTCCACTTTGGGTTGTTCATTATTACTTTCAGGTACAGCTTCCTTTAATTTTCTTTTAGTCAATGGCTTGGCACTTCTAAAACCAGGTCTTTTAGGAGCCGGATCCACCTTGGGCAGCAAACTTGGCAAGGCATATTGTAGAAGACTGTAAACAGGCTGCGTTAGCAGATCAACCATACGGTGTTCCTTATTGTCAACCATATCCACGGCTGTATCATCATCCGGATCAAACGTAATGTTTTTTTCCATTGTCTCAGTTGTGGATTTACTACCCCAGAAATTTGAACACCAGGCCAATGGTAGTATACTGGACTTAACAAAAACTTGCTTATCGCTCTTTTTATCTTTCTCTACTTCTTTGCCTTCTTTACCTTCCTTTGGAAAGGTACATACATTCTCATACTGATCATACTGAGGACCACGATATCCACTCTCAGTGATCTTGAACTTGGCGGCGTTCTTATCAAAGTCCGTACACAATTGTCTGGCAGTCTTGTCGCGAGACACCCGACAATTGGGATTTTGCTGGGCGTTGACCAAGCGTTGCGTCGCTTCCATTCGCCGCCTCCACTGACGCCTCACCGCTGGACCCGTTGCAATCGACTCGGAGCGGTCCGCATAGTCGGGGGTGATTTCAACACCCGGTTCCGTTGTGGTGCAGCATTGCGCGGCGCTCGTGCCGTCTGCGTTCCGAAGACGTGTGTAGATCGGCGGCTTGCGGCGGCGAGCACGCTGGCGGCGCCTTTTCAATCTATTGACATGGTTCCAATGGGCAGTTAGCGCCTTGAAGCACTCGTGTTGATGCCGCTCGGATTGGGCACGATCACAGTGGACAAGCTCATCAAATTGTATTCGGTTGTAGTCAACTAGAAACAGTATTAATAACGAGTCAATTTTAGCAGTTGGGAGACGTTGGTCCGCAGGGTGCCTTACCATCTTTGACACAGGCAGTCTGATTCTCTTCCTTCATCTCCTTCTCGCATCTTGCGCGGATTTCAGCTTGTTGTCGCATCTTTTCGGCCTGCATTGCCATGTGCTCCCGTTTGCGGGCCATTGCTTCATTGCAGGCTAGAGTGTTTGGATCCCAGTCGAAACAAACGGGGCACTCGTCGATAGGCAGTGGCTGGTTGAACATCTTGGCGTAGAACGTATCTCTCTTCTTGGGAAATATGATATCTTCCAAGATCCGTGGAGCTGTGCAGGCCGCACATGTAGGCTTTTCCAAGGGTAGATACTCTTTACAAGCTCCACAATTGGGTTTCACCTAGGAAATTGACTTGTCAGTTATCTAAAGAAGATCATTAACTATTCACAATTATACCTTCTCCGGACAACACCTTGAAGGTCTGAAAACAAAACTACCAGTGTTATTCTCATCTTTCTCTCTAGGTGGATGGACATCTGAATAGGTTTTATCGCTCACGTCCTTCGCTAGTTTGGGACATGGCCGCTTAGGTTTCCTAATTGCGTGTCTCAAGGAATAGCAATTTCTTGGTGGTACTATTTGGTTTGGGGTGTCTTTAACCACCGCAAATCTAGTCCATTTGGCACCCTCTTCATCGGTATGAAGATCTCTCTTCTTTGGCTTGAAGTCAACTACCCGTTTTCCTTGCCTATCGTGCTCCTTGGTTTTGTGCACGTTGACCTTTTTTGCTTGAAAGACCAAAGTATTCGGCTTATGACCTCTAACGCCGCGCACATACTTCTTTAGCTCATTGTGGACAGCAGCGGGCATCACCTGACGACGGCTTGGCGACTGCAACGTGTAGAGCTTGACCTGACTGACGGGCCGCGGCGGAGGTGTGACGGATATGTCCTTGGTCATCTGCAGCCGGCGGTAGTCTTGAGTGACACGATCAGGAGGCTGCCTTTGCTCAACCTCCAGCTTGTTGTTGGGTGTAGCAGTGACCTTGGTGATGATGGGACCCTTGTGCACGTTCTTGATGTCAATCTCAAGCACAATCTTATCCGTGTCTTGAGGCACATTGATGCATGTCTTGTGACATTGAGCGTCGCTGGTGATGAGCACCTCGTTGGCATACGAGGAGGCGTGAGTGTGTTGGCAGGAGATGGCGTCAGGGCCAGAGTGTTTACTAAAGAGAGTTTGTATGTCACTAGGTGGATCATTGGGGATTTGTTCCAACTTTCTGGGATGATTCATTGATAGGTCCTCGATGCAATTTTCCGGCCTACTATTGAAATCCTGAGCGGTATTGGCATTTTCAACACCAGTTGGGACTTGTCTAGCCAGATGCGGCTCGCTGATGGCTCTCATCTTCTTATTGAGAGCAACAAATCGTTCAATGTCGCTGGTCATTTCGTGAGGACTATGACTTTCGGCTAAAGTTCCAGTTGACTGTGACGCCATCGTATTGGTATTCTTTTTGTTGCCAGTACTCATGAATTTCATATTCCCCGTAGAACCGCTGCCGGGACACTTGATTTCTTGGAGTATTCCGCCGGTACCATCCAGGGAGCCGATCTTAGCATTGGTGCCAGATATACACTTCTTTTTGCTCTTCTTACACTTGTCTTCTTTCTTGTCCTTTTTGGGGTCATAGCAGGTCATTCCTTCCGGATCTTTTTTCTTCTTCTTCTTCTTTCGTTTTTTGCCCTTTTTGAACTTCTTTGCTGTTATTTTGCAGAAGTTTTTGGACTTTGCTTTTGGAATCTTTTTGTCTTTCTCGTGTTGTGCATCACAGATTGCCTTTCTTTTCTTCTTGGGCGGACAGGACTTTAGTTTGGCATTGCAGGGTAACTTGACTGAGTCATTAGATTTGCGGCGTTTGGACAGTTGGCAGTATTCGTGTTGACCAACAGAACTTTTGCTTTGATTACATTTTGACCTCTTTTTTTTCTTTCCTTTCTTCGACTTTTTCTTTGCTTTGCTACATATTACTTTGCGGGACTTCTTTTTCTTGCAGATATCTTTGGAAAACTTCTTGTTTTTGAGTTTTTTGCTTGACTTTCCTTTGGAAACACTCTTAGAGGATTTCTTCTTCCTGGACTTGCAAACACTCTTGGAAGAAGATTTTTTTCTTTTAATTTTTTTGCTAGATTCTTCCTTACAGAGGTCCTTCAGCGATTTCTTCTTTTTTTTGCAAATATCTTTGGAGGATTTTTTCTTAAGTTTTTTACTAGATTTCTTCTTGCAGAGATCTTTTAAAGATTTTTTCTTTTTCCCTTTCCTCGATCTCTTGGCTTTACTGCATATTACTTTCTTGGGCTTCTTCTTCTTCTTTTTGCTTGATTTGGAAACATTCTTGGAGGACTTCTTTTTCTTTGGTTTACATATGCTCTTAGAAGAAGATTTCTTTTTTTTCAGATTTTTGCTAGATTTCTTTTTGGAAATATCCTTTGAAGATTTTTTCTTTTTTGGTTTGCATACACTCTTTGACGAAGATTCTTTTTTCAATTTCTTACTGGATTTTTTTTTAGTGCTATGTCTCATTTTTTTTGGTTTACAAGACTTCTTTGATGATGATTTTTTCTTCTTTAAATTTTCACACGACTTGGATTTTTTGGGCTTACAGATGTTTTGGGACGATGACTTCTTTTTCTTTAGGCTCTTGCTGGAAGACTTCTTTTTCTTAGGATTACAAATATTCTCTGACTTCTTTATCTTCTTTTTCTTCTTCTTAGGTTTAGATAGATTCTTTTTTCCTTTTTCAGCTTTGCTGCAAATAACTTTCTTCTTCTTTTTCTTTAATTTCTTGCTAGATTTTTTTTTACAAAGGTTCTTCTTGGAAGATTTTTTTTCCTTGCTTGCTTTCTTCATGGCAGCACACAATTCCTTTCCAGTTTTTCTCTTCTTACTCTTTTTCTTACAAATATTTTTTGATGATTTTTTCTTCACACTCTTACTTGATTTCTTTTTGCAAATGCTTTTGGATGATTTTTTCTTTTTGCTAGATTCTTTCTTTGCTAGTTCCTTGCACAGTTCTTCCAATGACTTCTTTTTCTTTTTACAAACACTTTTTGAAGATTTTTTCTTTTTTGGCTTACAAATGTTTTTAGAGGAAGATTTCTTCTTTTTCAGATCTTTGCTTGACTTCTTTTTACAAATGTCTTTTGAAGATTTCTTCTTCACACTCTTACTTGATTTCTTCTTGCAAATGCTTTTGGATGATTTTTTCTTTTTGCTAGATTCTTTCTTTGCTAGTTCTTTGCACAGTTCTTCCAACGACTTCTTCTTCTTTTTACAAACACTTTTCGAAGATTTTTTCTTTTTTGGCTTACAAATGTTTTCAGAGGAAGATTTCTTCTTCAGATCTTTACTTGACTTCTTCTTACAAATGTCTTTTGAAGATTTCTTCTTCACACTCTTATTTGATTTCTTCTTGCAAATGCTTTTGGATGATTTTTTCTTTTTGCTAGATTCTTTCTTTGCTAGTTCCTTACACAGCTCTTCCAACGACTTTTTTTTCTTTTTACAAACAATTTTTGCAGATTTCTTTTTTTTGCTAAGACTTTTCGAGGATTTCTTCTTCTTAGGCTTGCAAATGCTCTTAGAAGAAGATTTCTTCTGTTTCAGATCTTTGCTTGACTTTTTCTTACAAATGTCTTTTGAAGATTTCTTCTTCACACTCTTATTTGATTTCTTCTTGCTAATGCTTTTAGAAGACTTTTTCTTTTTCCTGGATTCCTTCTTTGCTAGTTCTTTACATAGATCTTCCAACGACTTTTTCTTTTTCTTCTTCTTACCTGGCCGTTTTTTACACAGATGTTTAGTGTAGTTCTTCTTATTGCACACTTTAGATATCTTTTTCTTCTTCTTTTTTTTAGCGTCATTACAATCTTTGTCAAGTTTCTTCGAACCTTTACTCTTTAGTGATGAATCGGACTTACATTTTTTCGAAGCTATTTTCTTGCTAGATTTCTTTTTTGCAGGTGCACTTTTGGACTTACAGAGACTTTTACAAGACTTGGACTTTTTAGCTTTTTTCTTCTTCTTTTCCTTTGGTTTACAGAGAGATTTGCAGCTCTTGTTGGATTTTTTCTTCTTTGATTTGCAGAGTGGCTTTTTGGCAGATTTGGATTTTTTGGGAGGTTTAGTCATTTCATCCACTTTACACTTGACCAAGCTGGCTATTTCATTCAGGGCTTTTTTCACTCTTTTATCGGCATACTTACAACACTCCTTGACGGAGATCTTCCCACCTCCCTCGGATTTTTTTCGCTTGCACGCTTTTGAAGACAAATTGCGCTTAGTCTTGATGTACAACTTTTTCGGATTAATCTCCTTGTTCATCACCAAATTGGCCAAAGAATGCCTCTGCTTCTTCTTCTTCTGCTCAATTGACAAGGTCGAATGCAACGACCGCACCGTCGAAGTCCCAATCTGGTACATCCGACTTCCCAGAATATTCCGCATCTGGTGCAGAACTTGACGATTGGCCAGCTGCGACATGTAGGACGGTAGCATGTTGTGGCACGCCGCCACCTTGTTGGCGCTGCGGCGCTGAATAAGGCTGCGATACGACACGCGCCGACGGCCGGTACCCACCACCACCCCCAGATGGTGATGGTGCCTGGCTGATGCCAATGCCGGCGTCAGCGCTCGTGACGTGCCGCCGCTGGCGCCGCGATTTGCAATTGCACGCCCGCCCCAGAAGGCGCGCGAGGGTTGCACCAGGCCACGTGCCCAGCGCGTCGAGAGCCACATGATCCTGGATGTGTTCATCTCGCATGCGCACCACTTCACTCGGCTTGCCGATTGCGAGATAATTACACTAGAATTTTGCGCGTCTTGAGTGTGGGCCCTGCAATCACATGTTGCACAGGCGAGGACGTGACACCAGGTGGGCTAGCAGGGTGGTCCCGCAATGCCCCAAGCTTTCCATTAATGGCGGCACGATGTGCGCAACTGTAGCAATTTGCTTCTCGCTTCGGTAATTGCAGCGAATTGGCGTTGGCCGGACATTTAACTTAGTTAGTCGTGTCGGGAATTGGTAAAACGTAGAAACTGATGAAGGTGGTATTGCTCACTGGGGATTTTGGAATGTGCACAACGAATTTTGATGGCCGGATTGTAGGCGAGACGAGAGATGGTGAATAATTATGTCAGGCGAATGGGATTCAATGCCCACTTTGCATCCCTCTATCGGACAACTAGATTTTTTGTTTTGAAACAATAGACATGGACAAATAAAATACATACCCTAATAAACAATGCTAAAACTTGTCCCTAACTTTTTCTTCTTCCTAATAACGACGATTTAATGTTGTAGATACGTAGTGAGACTTCCGAAAATGACTCCAGATGGATATCGGGTGCTGATGTACACCTGTAAGGACCCCGACTACACGAAATTTGTTTTCGCCGACGCAGTCAAAGGATTCTGCATGTTTAATGATTGTGTACTCTCGGAAGATGGTCTAGCTGAAGGCTACGTTGTCCTGTTTGATATGAAAGGTGTGTCGTTGGGGCATCTGGCTAGAGTGTCGCTTCCACCGTTGAAAGCCTTCTTCACGTATATCCAGGTATGATAACTATCCGTATGTTTCCGGTCCTTGCACTACTTGACTCTGAGCGTATTGTAGGAAGCACATCCAGCAAGACTCAAGCAAGTCCACGTCCTCAATACAGCCAACTATATCAACCACATAATGCGTATCATCATCCCATTGGTTCGATCGGAATTCCTCTCGTTTGTCAAATTCCACAAGGGAAATGTTCCCGAAGGTATGCCTTTGGAGATTATGCCGAAAGATTATGGCGGTGAAGCTCCCAGTGTTAAGGAGCTGGATGCAGAAAGTCATCTATTGGCGAATAAGTACGTAGATTGGTTGAAGGACGGTGAGAATTTCAAGGTGGATGATACGAAAAGGGTGAAGAAGAATTCGTGGTGGGGTGGGATATTTGGGCATACGCAGCAAGCAGTTGATAGTAATATTGCTCTTGTTGTAGATGGACAGGAAAAGGTTTTTCTGAAGGATCTACAAATTGATTAGCGCCAGCTAGATTAGGAGTATGTAAATAAGGCAAGGGTTTTCGAACAATTTATTTGCTAAGCATCAAAGAAATCGAAATCATAATAAAATAAACTGTAATTTCAGTAAAATGTGTTCCATTCTTCAATTGAAATTTGCATAATTCACATAGATCCACTATTTCATGCGCTGTTCACGTAGTGACTCCTTCAGACCATCACAACACTTGGCCTTGGACTGCATAGCACCTTTGCTGCCGTCTTTAAAGATATCATTGAGAATGGTCTGGCGGTTGGTTCGAGCGGAATCGTTACCAAACTGGCTTCTCTGTTCCATGCGCCTCTGCATTAGTTTTGCAGTCAATAGACCAAGATTCTTATCAACCAAGTTATCATTTGGATGCTGCTCATTGTTTCTATATAATGCAGACGAATGGCAGTCCAGCTGAGGATAATGACCAACTGGCCAGAAATCATCCGGTTGCGTTAGAAGAGCATGGTAATAACCGTCAAATTTCTGCGTCAACGACCTGATTTTGCTGGTGGTTACGTCGTAGATGTGTTGGAAGTACTCTATGGGTGTTGAGGCACAAGGCGTTTCTTCTTTCGAGGCACAAGAAGGTGATTTAGCTGAAGAGAGGTTATCAGATAGGGAGAGTTCTTTGACCACCTCGGTATAGCAATATCGATGGTTCATTGGAACATTTTCTGCTCTCTGGTCATTTTTCTCCGAATGCAACAGCAGCTCTACATCGACATAGTCCTGCCCACTTGGGAAGAACAATGTAACTTCATCAAATATTTTCTGGCTGTTAGTATTCTTTACATCTTCTTGCATAATATCCAATCCTAATTTCTTATCCGCAGAAGTGCTATCCATATGATGCTGTCTACTGTTCAAATTAAACACACTACTACTACTTCTCCTCTTTTTGTTGTTGTTCATCGTAGACTGACCTGGCATCAACAAGGGAATCGCGGACATTTGAGTCGAGCACTTCTCTCCCTTTGGGGACCCAGCCATCATCTCAATTGATTTGCTCTCAGCCGCAGAAGTCCCTGTTGAAGCACGTGAAGCTTTGCTTCTTCTTCCCCTTCCTCGTAAATTTGGCGTGGACACAGTCTTTTCTGGCTCAAACTCAAAGTGGCTATCCATTTTCGGAATCAGATTAAAGTCCCCCAAGCACTTTTTGTAATCATTGAGACATTTTTTTACTCCCTGCAGGCACTTATTAATTTGCCCTGATTTACCATCACTTGTATCCTCATTGGGGTACTGTGCGTAATGATAGTTATGACTAGATTGATCTAAATACTTCCACTTTGGCCGCATATGATTGTCCTTTACTAATGTACTAGCTTGCGGTTGGGCTTTAACCAAAGCCTTGGTGTCAATTTTTTTGGCAAATTCCATTCTCTTAGCTTGAATGTTCTTTTCCTTGGTGACGGGTGCAATTCTTGATTTTCCACTTTTTAACGATTCAATCTCCTGAAGCACATTCGTACAGATCACATCCATCTGATTCGGAGATAATGCAGCGTACTCAATCTCTGACGACTTTGGATCGAACATATGCGAGGAGATCTTCTTCGACCAGTGTTTCTGTGGTAATCGACTTGCATCTAGTTTCATTGACTTCAATGTGTTAACTTCACTCGGCTTGGACACTTGAACCACTCCAGTTTTAGTAGCAGGCGTTATCAGATCATAAGACTTCAACGACAAACCATCTGCTTCGCCAGCTGGATCTTTGCTACTTCTTGGAGAACAGGACATGATTGCCTTTTTACCATGTGCAGTTCTGTCAGAGAGTTTTAAAGCTTGCACCTCGGGGCACGTTTTTAGCTCTAACGACGTTTTGTGTTCCAAAATATTTGCAGCTATCTTTTGTTCATTTTGGATTGCTGCAGCTGAGTCATGGCTAGCTCTCAACTCTTGTATCTTCTTTTTGCACTTGCTAATCTCCTCCTGGTAATACGTTCGCTTGGAGTCATCCATGACCACCTCCTTTTGCAAAGCATCCAACTTCTTGATCTGCCTATCGACATTATTATACCGATCAAAGGCGTACTTCTGTCGAGGTGGTTGCGCCTTTGTCGGAATTGGATAGTATCTAATTTGAGCAACATTTGAATCGGAATCATTCTGATCATTAACTTTTTCATCATTACCAGCATAACAAAGATGCATAGATAATTTTGATGTGTACGGATCAGGTAATTGTGCCACTTCTCGGAGTTTCCGCCTTTCTTTCTCCTCCCTCAACATCTCCTCTTTGAAATCATCTTCCTCGTAGTCATTTGCATACTTTATCTTTTCAGCTATTTCTTGAGCATAATCAACTTTGGGTTCTGCGTCAGTAGCATTTTGTTTAGCAGCGTAGAAATTTTGACCATCAAAGATACTATTCTCTATATCATACTTCATCAGCTTTGTGTCCGTATAGCTTGTCTTTCCTGATTCGACATCATCAGTATGGCCATCTTCCAACACAGACTTCTGAGTCCGCTTGGTTGGCTTCGGTTTCCGGTTTTTTCGAAAGGTTGAAGTTGCAGATGGAGCATGCTTCTGTTCAGAGGGCATATCCTTTTCAAGCAGAGTCTTGGTAAGTTCAGTCTCCCAATCTTCTTTGATAACTTCCCTTTTTGCTTTAGGTGTCGGTAAGATATCAGTTTCTGCATCTTCATTTTTAGTAGTGTATTTTAAATCGCCCTCATTGTCCTTCTCTATACGCGGCTGCTTTGAAGTAGCTGTCATTTCAACCTTTTGAGATTTGGTCTTCAACTGCTCTTCGGCTTCCTTCCAGCTTTCAGGTCGATGATCCTCAGTGACCAACTCTACAATAATCTCAGTATTTGGTTTTGAGAATTGATACTTGTCTGCTTTAGGTCTAGCAGACATCATGTTATACGCTTCATGTTCTTCAACCACAATTTCGTTATCCTCAGTAATATCTTTACTTTCGCCTAATCTGGCCTCTTCTTCTTCTTCCTCCTCCATCTTAGTTGTAAAACATGTTGCACTTGAGGCTTCTTTCAATTTATACCCATCATCTACCTTATCCGATACCATGTCTAAATCAACATGTTGTTTAGCCAATTCCTGTTCCTTCATTTTCTTGGAGCTATACTCCATTAATTTAATAATCTCCAAGTCCCTTTCTCGTCGCCTCATAGGGTTCTCATTCTTTCTGAGGCCCCCAAACGAGCTATATGCAGTTTCCAACGCATCAGTACACTCCTCATCGTTTTCTGCATCAATTATGTTTTCCTCCTTAGATACACAGAGGATATCTCTTCTAGAACTGGAGGTGTGATCTGGACAGAAAATAGGTTCCAACATTCGAGCCCCACTGCATTGATCAGCCTCAAAGATTTTCGCGGGTCTTTGGTCAATTTCTTCAAGATTACTAGACCCTTTAGAGATTGAATACTCATCATCAAACTCTACCTTCTTGCTACTACTCTCATCATCCTTGAAGGTGTTATCAAATGTGGGCAATTTGATATTCTCAATGTCAATATGTCGGCATCCACTGCCTTGATCAGCTACAAATATTTTTTCTTTTGCTTTCGAACTCTTTAAAGATTTTTCTTTTCTAGTAGAATCCGTACTGCAAACACTGTCTTCTTCATCATAATAATCCGTTTTCTTCCGCACAGAATTCTTTCTTGTTTTCATCATTCTATCATCTGCATCTTGGTACTTTGTACTGATACTTGTTGCATCCTCATTAAAGTAATCCTTACAACGAAAGCTGCTATCTAAACTAGCCTCAGAATTTTCTGAAGAATATAATTTACGTTTGATGTTTTTTGGAGAGGATTTTCTTGTGTGGGTGCTCATTTCTTCAACATCTTTAGCAGGCCTACTGCAGATTCTAAACAAATCGTTAGCTTTTAATTTTTGAGATCGTTCTTCCAATTCTGCTCTTCCTAATCTTAGACCTATACTGTCTTTTGGTTCTTTTTTAACCTCAGAATTCAACTCACTTTTGAAGCAGAGGATTTCTTTAGCACATGCGTTTCTGTATATGTCAGATGCTTTATCACAATTTTCAGTTATTTTAGGACATTGGGAGGACTCGGATTTGCCACTGCTTGCAATAGAATCTGCCTGGACTTCTTGACATTTTACATGACAGTCATCAGCTTGATGACTTCTAGAATCAAGTGTGATCTCGTCACCTTCATCATCATAGCTTGAATATGACACAGGAGAAATCTTTTTGGATCTGATTTCTTTATAATCTGTACATTTAAGTTTACTACTTTCTGCATCTAGCTTAAACTGTTTTTCTTCCAAATCATAATTCATTAAAGGTTTAGCAAGTAGATGTGATTTTGTAGACTTGCTTTTATCGTTGGGTGTCTGAGACAGCATTGCTTCAAGGTCTTCAGTACAGTCATCAACATAATTCGGACTCTGAGAATTTTCACTACCAGAAGACCTTTCTTCTCTTTCCAAGTCCTTAGTTTCTCCAGATTTATCTATCTCAAATACCATTCCCTTTGCGACTAAAGATCTACACCGAGCAGTTTCACACTTCTTCTCACTTTCGGTAAGCGGCCCATAATCAAATTCCTTATTATGCAGGGCACAAGAATCACCATCATCCTCAACAGCTGGCAAGATGCACACATCAGGATCTAGTGTTTTATTCTCTGAAGTCTTCGAACATTTCTTTACTTCAGGATCATCCGGTGGACACAAGTATTCCTCACAACAGACTTCATTAACTGGAATGTAACAGGTAGCTTCTTCAACAGGAGTTCTATGTGCATCACACCGATAGTATTTGTAGAATTCTTCCGCTCTTTTACTACTGGCTTTCTTTCGCTCCCTTTGTTTTTTCATCCTGGCTTGTAGCAAGTCCATCTCACACCAGTTTTTGATTTTCATCATTTTTGTAATGGTATTTTTCAGATTGGCTTTCGGATTACACAACTTTCTCTCGCACGTATGGTCTACCTTAGATGGGCAGATTGGGCATGGTGGAGGTGGGCAGTCCTCGGGCGGAGGTGGTTCTGTCGGACAAAACTCTTTAGCTGTATGTGCTGAGCTTAAGCGCGCTCGTTGTCGAATTAATTCTTGTCTCTTGCAAAAGTTACTATTTTTCTGGAATGTCCGATGGGCAGATTCAGAATTGGCTGAGATCCTACTAGAGGAGTGCACTTGCCTAGTCTCCTCTTCACAGGGTTCTTCAACTGGATGGATTTTTAATGTTTTTGGCATCGATGAAAACTTGGGATGCTTTTCAATCCCACTTGGTTTTAGATTTATTAAAGACCGTGCTCGTTTCCGTTCTTCAGACTCCAACTCTTTAGTTTTCCTAACCGCCGACAATTCTTCTAAGTCATCCCTTCCTTCTATTTGATTAATAACAATATCAGATTTGGTTTGGTTAACAGCGCCTAACAACACCTCCCTTCCTGAATTTACCTCCGTCTTTCTTCTATTGCCCTCAACCATCTCTATCTGTTGCTTTAATGTGTCAATGCAGGTCTTACAACGCCTTTCCCGAATCTCAGTTTCGGGTACATTTAGCTTGAGTGAGACAATGTTCATTGCTGGATTGGTTGCTACTTCCATTCTCTTAGAGTCAGCTATACTAACAAATTGTCTCAATCTCTCATTAGAACCACATTCATGATCAGAATTTGTTTTCGATAAAGAAGTTGTCGAGTCATATTGCTGCTTATTTCTACGTTGATCTAATCTAAAGGAACTGACTGAGAAGTTTTTCGTGTTTTTCCCTGCACTATTTATACTGGGGCTACCAACTTCACGTCGAGGAGACAAACACGGTACACAACTAGTGTTAAAGCTTCTATTGCCCGTTGAGGTATTTCTCGTAGAGGTGATCTTCTTGCAAGTAATCTCAAAATTGTATCGACTTCTAGAAGCATTTGTCTTTTGAGTGTTTGAATATGTTACCTGGGACTTTGACATTGTGGTTTTTCCTGCTTTGCGGGCAGAACATTTCCTGCAATGCGGATTCACGTCTTGTTTAATTTCCTTAGGCGGATCTACAATTGATCCAGAGTCATCTTCAATGATGAAATGCATCTTTCCATGGACAATCTTTGCAGAATCCGCCATACTAGGATTGGTTACCTGCATCAAGGTCTTGAGCAGACTTTCAAGCGACTTAGTAAACTTAGATAGCTCTTCACGATTCATATCCCGGCATTGTTCCAGACATTTCATAGCATCAGGTATTTTTTTCTTATTATAAGCCTTGACCACACCATTTACGCACGTGCTTCTATCTTTAATTTGAGGTGACTTATGCCTAACAATGACTTTCCTTGCAGCTTCATTCTGAAGCTCAAATTGACCACTTTTCTTTCTCTTTACCGAAGACTTTTTTATCGTCTTGCACAACTTGAGATTATCTTGCAGTGTACGTATTCGTTTAAGCATCACTTCCTTCTTGGGCAACCTGGTTGGAGACTCAGATGGGTGAATCGAATCAGAGGTGCTTTTCTTAGCAGTTGCAAATAACTTTAATGCTTGATTCATTGGGCAATTGTCTTTGGAATTAGAATGGATCAATCCACAATATCGGCACACATTCAACAATTCATCGGTGGCCGTTGGACACATGTCCTTTGTGATATTCGTTGAATACGTCCTCTTGAACATCGTATTGAACATTGGATTCAAACCATTCTTTTCAGAACTTTTCATTAGTTCCAAAAGAGGGCATTTGCCCTGCGAGGCTAGACTATGAAACAGTCCGCATTGTTTGCAGGCCGTTATTGGTGTGGTAATCTTTTGCTTCAAAATATCGATGTTTCTCTCTCTTAGAATTGCAGGTAAATTTATATCACCTGCTTTGGAGACTAAGTCTTTAGGTTTGCAGCACGTATTTGCATTGTATTCAACCAACTTTGAATCCTTCCAATTTGAGCGTACTGTATCTAAGAGGTTCACCTCGGAATCAACCCAATCATCTTGTTTCATTTTATACGACTTAAGCCCACGTTGTTTCAGTTTACTCCTAAACATGTTCTCCAAGCAATTCCTGCTTTGTCTCTTACGATTGTGACTTACGCGAATCTCCTTGGATTTTCGGTGTTTAATCCGATGAGTAAATAACGAATGAGCACCACAATGATCTTTCTTTTCTGTTTTTCCATCGGGATTATGTTTACACATTCCCAGGAACCCAATTGGGACATTCGAAGCAGATTGGGGTAGCGTTGCAGCAATAGAATCGCAATTATCCGAATAACCACTACCAGACACGCATTCTGTATCTATTGCAATCTTTTTCTTAAGGGGTGGTAGCTTTTTGGGTTCATACTTCGGATCATTGGCACTCTGTACCGCCATGTTCCAGTTGGATAACTTTCTTTCCAGCAAGGAATGGTCAATGGTATAAGTTGGGAACGTTATCCGTAACTTAGGCTTGGCTGGTGGGACGTAAGTAAATAGATTCCTATGTTTTGCCATCTCACAGAACGACTTATACATTGCCTCTCGGTATTCGTCCTGTGTTGCTTGGTGTGCTTCATTGGAGAGGTTAATCTGGGGCTTAGCATGTTTCAACTCTTTTCTTTTTACACGTTCCTCTAATTTATTTTGGATCTTCTCACCTGTAAGTCCATCTTTCCAAATCAATTTAGGTCCATGGACTAATTCTTGGGATAATTTCCATTTTTTATGTATTAGAGGTTTATTAATAAGAGATGTTAAATTGATCTTATTCTGTATGGGTTTCGTCTGGATTGCTTCATTTTCCTCCCCATTTGTTGAAGATGGTTTTCTAAGCAAGGAACTCAGGACAGACTCCGGATGATAATAACTCTGAGCTGTCGTAAGATTATTTAGATAGTTTTCTACAAACGCCTTCTCACGTAATTCAGGCGGTAATTTTATCGGATTTTTAAAGAAGTAGCCTGGATCAACTTGATCAAATGAAGGCACTTTAACCAAAGTTTTATCATCATGATCTGGAATACAACAAGGTAAATTAAGCGGAATATCAATGCTTTTTTTACATGGGACTCTGTGTGCTTCCGTTGAAGGTTTCTTCTCTTCTAGGACAGGTTCTTTGAAAAACTGAGCTGCTTTAGATCCAACAGGACTGAAGGCTTTATTCCTAAACATGGGCAGTTTCTCCCCTTTTTTGATTGATGGTGGGGAAAAGATGATCTTCTTCATATCCAAAGCTAACTTACCCATTAGTTTTACATTATTAGAAGGATTAGAATAGGTTTGTAGAGTTCTTGTTGACGCGGGTGGCTTTGTCAGGCTATGATGACTATTAGATGCTAACAAATCTAAGTTCTTGTTCGATTTTTTCAGCCATATATGGTTCTTTGCCATAGATGCATTTTTGGCTTTTTGGATCGAGTTCACATATTCAGGTGAAATTGGTTCTGCAGTGCTATACCCTTTATATGTCCTTTTCCTAGCTTTTCGATTCTCCGGCAATTCTCTGGTTTTATTACTGTACTCATTCTTTGTCTGCTGAATCGTCTTCTTGATCAGCTGCAGGTTGGGATTTGGGGTTTCCGTCTTTGTAGTGAAACTGACCGGATAAATTGGTGCTTGCCAATTGGAAAAGTCACATGTCTGCACTTTGCGTATGGCAGGTCGAGTGAGAAGCCCATGACGATTATTGGTTCGCGTCGACCTACAACAGCAGCAGTCCATATTCGGTAAGCTCCGACTCAAACAACGACTTTCCTGCGATGCCTGATGGAACTTCTCTAACGAAGAGATCTTTCTGCTGAGTTTATACGGTTGGTTCCGTCTCGCTTCCATGCCATGCGCCTTGAGGAAGCAGCGCGAACTGGGGCGTGCCGTAAGGTAGGACCATTTCTTCAACATGGGCTCAGAGCGATTACCGACTAGCTTGAGGCAGGACGGCAGCTTAGTGATGACGCTGATCTGATTCAGTAAATCAGCGTTCTTTCGCAGAATCTCCATTTTGCGCTGATTATGCATGGTGGTGAAGAGGCGAGCGTGTCGGACGCCTTTCGAGATGGCTTTGCTTTGCGCGGCTGTCCGACGCAGGCATAGCTGCTGCAGGTTGTTGTTCAACGGCTGCAGCAGCATTCGGAACCATTTGAAGCTCATGGCGCGCGCGTGTGGATGCCCGTCGCGATTTGTCTGTAATTTATCGCCGAAATTCACGCGAGCTACTACACCAGTGCGCAATCTGGATATCACATCCTCGAATTTAGAGACTCGTCCACCTGATCTGATCCACAAATAAAGCGCAGATTACAAAACGGGATTTGGCAAATGCCGAGAGAGGAACGCGACGCGACGACTTGTCTCCGAACACAGAAAGCTACAGCAAATTTTCACGATCAGTGTGGGAATAACGTCAGAAAGAAACGACCATTAATTTTGGAGGGTCGTTGGAACACGCTGTGCAAAAATGATCTGCTTGCCTGACACGACCCATTGCTCACCATAACAACCCGAAACAAAATCCCAAACACCCAACTACTACGCAAAACTTTCGCTAACAAATCGATTTATTCTCCGTCAAAATGTATACAACTAATAAACAATCGAGCGAGCGTACTCTAACCCTATATGTACAGGTTAAAACAGGTCTTTAAACGAACAGGCGCTCTACTTGGCTTTCACCTGTCGCATTCCTTTCAGCATGTTGAGAACCCGTTGATTATGCTGCTTCTGTGCAATCTTCACCTCTTCTTCCGCAATGGACAACTTTACATCTTTCTTGAAAGACGCCTTCTTGCACTTCTTCAAGCTACTTCCTTTCTTGTATCCAGTAGATACCATCTGAGCTACGACTTTAGCACTGGTATTATCTGGAAGATCCTCATAATCATTCAAATTCGTGAGGTTGTCCGAAACATCGATCTCATCCACTTGCGTCTTGAGCGCATCACAGGCAACTTCAGTTCGGAGCACATTGTAACAATGTTTGCCATCTGCAGATTGTGAACGTACTCTAGCCCTTGTCTGGCCATCAAAGCATACTCGTGGAACAGCTCTCTTCTCACTATCTAACACAACAGAAGTATGGCTTGACCTCGGAGTCAACTTAACAGTCATCATACTATCAGTCTTCTCCTCTAATTCCTCTTCGAGATGGTCTAAGCCTAGCACATTCTGTTGGTAGACCTGCGTCTGAGCTAGCGCTTCTTGCAGAACATGTTCCAGCTCCTTATTGATATCTGGGATCTTCTTTGATTTGCGCACTTTATTATCCAGTTTGATGACTTCTATTGTCACCGTCTCCACGAGTTTCTTCCTGGTAGACTTCGGACAGCTCACATTCTCATCTGAGATGGCACACATTTCCAGGTACCTATTATCAGTTGCCTGCTTGAACTTCTTCAAATCGTAGGGATTGCCAGCAACGTTTTCTTGCGTGTCGTCCTTGGATTTAGATTCGGCGCTGTTTTGCAGATTTCTAGTTGGGATGGTGGTGATCTGGTGCGATATGATTGGGGGTTCACTAGTGGTGCCAAGGTATTGGTCAAACTTTCGTTGCTTTATTTTGGGGTATCCAATATTCTTAGGGCATGTTGGAGGATAGATAACGTCAAAAGGTTTGATGGGAGTTAATAATACCTTTAAATAAATAGACAATTAGTTTAAGTGGCTCTAAAGTTTCGGAGCTTTTAAGTGTACCTTTGTATAATGATTTTTCAAACTAACGCCTTCTTGGTCATCGGTAGATTTGGAGTATGGCGACAATGAATTTGGCTTCGGGCATAAAACCCTCGTCTTGGCGGGTTCCTTCCTCAAAGGTGCCAATGATATCGGTGGCGTAATTTGCCTGGCAGTCTCATTCCGGGTTATGTTAACACTGATAGATTCCGCACTTCGCAAACTCGCTTCCGATACTTCCGACGGTTCCCTGCTAAGTACATCTTCATCTGGCACTCCTGTCTTTCGCAGAGGATTCTTTGAGTTGAGGAACTTGACCTGAGACCTGAGGTCTTCGCGCATGCTTTCAGGACACGCATACAAACAACCGTACCGTTGTTTTGTAGCAGATCTCTGCATCTTTGCTTGGTCCACCATCGGTGTCAGATGGATACTTCTGCGCTGCAGTGTGCTCATCAGCACTTTGTCGAGGCGTAAGCAGACCATGTTGGTGTTGAGTGGCCTGAACTCGATGTTAGGGGTGGTTACGCGAGAAGTGGTATAGTCACGTGGATGATGCAGACGTCTGAACAAATTCAACGAGGACATTGTGGCGAGAATGCCCTCTCCGCCCTAAAATGATGGTGGTGCTGTGGTCGTTTGGCTGATCTCGAGAATTTGGAGGAAAATGTTCAAACTCGTGGCCGTGCTGCAAAATGTAAACCGCTGGAAATTTTGACGCACTGCTCTTGCCAATGCATTACAGGACGAAAAGATTGTTTGCGTTGTGATGGCAACTGTGATGCGCCGAATAGAAACAACATACTTCGATCAGCATTAGAACAAATACTTGGATTATAGAACCTCATTATTATATTCAAGTATTACAGTGCTTGTTATAGTTTACATTTATGAGTTAGCAATACTAGTGCTACTCAGTTTGTTTCAGTTGATCGTTAACCGTTAGAAGGTTAACCAAGATGCTCAGTTTCTTCTTGCACATTGATGCTGGTAACACAAATCTGTTGTGTTGCAATTCTTAAAGCAAATTTGAATTTGCACAATTTTTAATAGCAACACAAAATGGCAGGTAATTGTGTTCAAGGATGAAGCAATATTTCAAGTCACCAGAAACATAGACAAACAAACAAATTTATTTCGACATTGAGAGCAATGAAAATGTTTACATTACTCAACTTCCTAACCAACAGAGAAATTAATATTTTACACACAATTCAATTCAAAAAATTACAGTAAAATTAACCATGAACCACATTTTACTTCAATCTCAAAACATTTTTTTTTTGAGCGTAGTGCAACCATGCTAGGTACGGACACCGTACTTAACTTACATTCCATTATACTGCATCAACTACCAGGATTATAAGCAGTTATTGGGACTGAATTCGGTGAGAGTAGATATTATATTGAATATACCCCAGCAGGATTTGAACTCGTATCCCCCGAATATGCACCTGTCACTGCTACACGCAGACGGTTACGGAGCGGGGCAACAACGTAATTCTCGCGTAATTAAGGTACGCATCTACTTTACCTTAACATTTACAGCAGCACCAAATGTAATGCTCATAAATCAAGATAAATTGAGTACTGCAATCTAACCAATAAAATTAAATATAGACCAAAACAAATATTTCTTAAGTTGGTTACTTCAAAAGAAAATAAACAACTACAATTATGTATTAGCTGTGCATTCAGTGTTACCACTCAAAACATCCTGTCGGATTTTTTCCACTCTAAAACCACCGAAAATATTACACTTTATACACATAAATCCGAAATTATTTACTTCAAACACAAACTGAAATAAAACACACTAAGTAATATTACAGTTAACCTACTTCTATCTCATCTTTATTTCTGGCTGTTATTGTTTATATTCGACCATTACCCAAACACGTATGAAGCAATACTAAAGAAACACCTCATTAATATAGTGACTTAACTTAAGTCAATTAACGATTTATTGTTAAAAATATCTTTTTATTGTTCTCATTCTCTTTAGGGTAAAAAAGAAGTCTTTTTTGTCATCAGTACAATTAGAAACCTTTCATTGGTTGCGTGAACGAACACTATTCATCTACCTTAAGTCAAATAAGGAAGCAGACTTGATCTGCTTTTGATATAGATATCGACTCTCATTGAAACTTAAAATATTCTCAATCAACTTTTCGAATGTAGAAATATTCTTCCCAACAATATCCTTATTCTGTAGCTTTACCTGGTTGGGAATACCAATTAAAATAGACCACCATCCTTCAAATATATTATAAAGAAGAGTAACCTTATTGGGTTCGCTGCAATGTTTGATCAGCTTGTCAAAATGTCTAAAGAGAAGAATAAATTCCTCTGGGATTTCTCCAAGAATATGTTTAATTTCCTCAGGATCTACCAACAAGTGAAAAACGTACTTAAGTAAAATTTACTTAGCAAGAATGACTTGAGTAACATACTTCTATTCTCAACCAATGCTTGCATATCATGAAAATCAATTGTAACTTCCATTTGCCTGACCACTTCTTGTAGGACATGTCCCAGGACGAAGACATCAGCGTTATTTAATAATTTTCTGAATTCTTTTGAATTCTCCTTCTTGTATTCACGGACTAGTTTGTCTACTGTGGATTTCTTGCCTTTTTCTCGATAGACTCCAAGGTAATCCGTGCATTCGATCCGCATGATAAGCTCTTGGATGAACTTCGACCGGAGATACGTTAAGTCACCTTGACCTAAACCGAGACTGCTTTAAAACACTACAACATCAAACGAAGGAATAAAGACTATTTACTGGTTGCAGATATTCCTCCAAGTGAATTTAAAGAAACCATTGATTCCGCATTAGTGTAGATCATATTCCTTCCTTGTAGAATAATTCCACTGTGTTGGAATTTATTCACTACATTCTTTAAAAAAATTTAAACAATAACACAACTTAAGGGACATATTTATTAATAACTTAGCGATACATGAAATACGAACACAATATACGACTCACAGGCCACCCACATCACAAGCTGGTTTTCTGCAGACTCACTTGCACATACGTCCCGGATGTTCCTGATAAGCCGGAAAGTCCACTTCCTATCGATGTCCTAGAACCAAATATTTCGCCACCAGAATCAGCAGGAGTCACAGCTACAGTCAAGCTTGCTTTCGAAATGGCTGCATCACTGGTAACCTTGGCTTTCAGGTGGGTTTCGACTGAAGCTTGTCTTTGTGGTATCCTCGTGGGTTTGCTTAATTTAATTTGTTCTTTGGTCTCCTTTACTTCGACTTTGGCGTGTTTTTGCTGGGTTTGAAGAGATGGCTGATTGATGGTTGTGGTTTGGCTGGAAGGCGCGAATTCATTTGGGGTTTTAACTTGATAAGCTCTCAAGAGAAGTTCTAAAACCACATTCTTTCTCTTTGCCATCAAGACAGGGTCTGATCCTTCATCACCAGTAATCATTGTCTGTCCCCAACAGATACTAATACCCTCAATGGTCATATCATTTTTATCCTGGTTAGATATCACTTTAATAAGATGAACCAATAAGCATTCCAGGGTATTTCTATGAGGTGGTATCATTGTACTGACTATTTCAAACATGGCATCGTATTTGTCTTCCAAACAATCATCATTTTCTGCAAACAAAACGCAAAACAATTACAACAAATCTTGAAACATGTCATGTCCACTTACGACAAACAGCAAACATCTTCTCAAAATGCTCCATGCCAATTAAGGACTCCTTTAACTCCCTGATGAACAGCTTGAGCAATCCACTGGGGACATCTGGGCTCATCTTGTACTTCTCCAAACTGCTCAAATCCTTGCCATGTTTTTCATTAATGGCAAAGCGAATTTCTTGTAAAATGGCAAGACTTGCACTTGATCTATACAATCCTTGCGTGATGATATTGCTTGGCAACTCTACATACTCAATACACATCGTGACCAACTCGGGCACAGATGAGTTCATCCTGGAGTCGAGGTACTTGAGCGTGTTACCAAAGTAGCTCTCGTTCATGAGTATTCCGCGTTCTCGCAGAGTGTCCCTGGCAGGACGTCGTTTGAAGAACTGCATTAGACGGTTCTTCATGTCTGTTTTCGCTGGCGGGGTTGATCGGATGTTTTCTGGCGAGTCCGTGGGTGAGGCGCTCTTGGGGTTTCTAAAGTAGAGGTTGATGCGCTTCTTGTCAGGCAGTATGAGGACATGTTCACGAGAACCTTTTTGTTCTAAGGTGCAGTCTTCAAATTTATCCGTTAAGGTCTACGGAAAAAAAATGCTTCAGTTGTAAGAAATAATTTAAGTCAATTGGCGCATACTGTACTTCTACACAATGTGTTAGCTTTTGTTACCTAAGTTGTAATTTAAGTCAATTTCTGCATAGGTCAAAAATAACTTAAATCACCTTATACAAAATTTAAAATGCATTTAATCTACATTCTTTTGTAGAAATTTTGTACAAAAGATTCGGTGATATTAGTTATTCCAAGTCTAGTGTAAAGTGACTTAAGTGACATTTTAGCAAAATTAACCAATTTAAACCATTATTTAGATAAAACTTACTAAATTTTTATGCATAAAATGTTTTTAGTTAGTTGCTTTCTGAAGAAGTTTTATCTTTTTCAACAATACTCTAGATTAAAAACTGTTACAACTCATTAAAAAAAAAAAAAAAAAAAGAAACTTATTAGAATGCTTTTATAATTAGGCAAATATTACTTAAGAAAAATTACAACTCTCTCACAACTCAAAAATATAAAAAAACTTAACATGAGTTGTACATAAAATATTGGCTCATATTACTTACATAATATCTTAAGTTATTTTTTCCACTTGAAACTAGAGTGACTTAATACTTGAGAGGTAATAATTATGTTAGTCACAAAGTGAAATTGACTTAAATTATCTGATTGATGGTTTATATTTGAATAAATGAATAAAATTATTTCACTTAAGTCACTTAAGTGTTTTCTATCACAAATATATTAATGTTTATACCTGAGTAATTTAAGCCAATTTTCTCATTAGTATATTAAGTCACTTGACTTAAGTCAGTTCGATCACTTACTGTTATTCCATCACTATGTTTATGCATCAATCTCCCATTTTGCTCCTCAAGGCAGTCATTCTTATTCACCTTGTAGAGCTGATTCTCCAATTTGTACTTCTTCACATTGCTAAAATCAAACTTGTTGTCTCTATAGTCATCGTCACCAGTATCCCACAATATCCCAGATAATCCAGGCGTCTGCAGTCCCACCATATCTTTCCTCCTCTCATCCAATTGGGAACCAGGTAGGCCTGTTTGCATGAGGAGATGGTCATTTTCGCATGCATTTGTTGGCTAAAAACAAAAGAGATTTAAGTAATCAATAATTTTATTTTATCTCAAGTGAATTTATTTTTAATGTTGAACAAGCTCACTCGGTAGTATAGAAAAGAAAAATCCATAATGCATCAAATACACCTGACATTACACAGCATTAATTGGCTTAAGTCACTTAAGGACGAACTTGAAATATCGAATTTCTTACTACGAGGGTTGTTGTGAATTAGGTCGATTAAAGCGAAATAGTTGTTGGCGACACGCCTTATCGCAAATTGCACCGCACGAATTGTTATCACATCGGGGCGTGAGAGGTGATAAGTGCGTTAGTCACAAAATGAAAATGTTATTATAATGCAGTTGTTTATAAAATGTGTAATTGACATAAATTATCTCACTAGTTTATATTTCGAAATAAATAAACTTCCCAAACATAAAAGAAGGGTGTAAAGATGTAAGGGACTTAAGTCAACTTATTAAAAGCTTTTCAAAAGATATCTAATTTCAAATCTATTTTAAAGTCATTGCATATTTAAAAAATTTGAGTCAATTGATCAAAATTTTTCCAAATTAATTTTTGATCTAATTTGAGTGACTTAAGTGCATTGAAAGTAACTTAATCCGCTTTTTTAATTATTAGGTTATTTTGTGAAGATTTCAAAGCGTCTAGGCCATTTCATATAACTTAAGTCACTTCCTTATTTGCTTTCTCTAATATTTTTAAATATCAAAGTGACTTATGTGAATTTTAAAACGTCTAAAACACCAAGTCAGGTCACATTAACCTCATGAAGTTCAGGTTCCCCTTCACATTCTCCCATCAAACGGCTCATCCATATGATAACATCCAACGATGGTTGCTCCTTACTCCCATCCACAACCTTCTTTTCCTCACTCCCATCTGGCTTCTCCTCCTCCTCCTTCAAAAACTCTACAGTTTCATCAAAAATAAAAGACACAATATTCTCTCGAGCCTGCTTCACATCCAGTTTTGTCATCTTTTTGCCTGGAATTTCTCTAGCTACTGGTTTGGGGGGCGGTGATGGCCTAGTCATAAGTTTAGTCCTTGGAGCCGGAATAGGTTTTAACTTTTTCGGTTCCTCTGGAGTTGGTGGCAATATTAGTTGATGCTGCGAGAAACACTCCCAGAGGTTCATATACGCACTGGGTCCCTGTTCTGGAGTTGTCACAGGGATAAGACCTTTTGGCACAATAATGGCCTTCCTATACTCCAAACTATCCATAACTGGAATTACTGATCTCCTTTTTGGATTATTCTTAGGTCTTAATTCAACCTCATAATCATCGGCCTTTGTTGAGAACGTAGATAGTTTATTGTTCAAGTGAAAAGAGTCTAAAGATTTGCCTTTCTTCAATGATTTCAAAGGATGTTTACCTTTCACTTGTTGCCCCAATTGATTCGATAATTGAGGTACTGCTTGTGCAGAACTAAAATCATCTTTGAGAGAACACAAACTCCTCCATTCCTCACGCTTCCAGTCATTCAAGTCCAGATCAGAGATGGTCTCCTCTGTTTGAAATGTAGAGCCAGAGTAGGTTGAGATCAAGGAGGTTTTAGATTGGTTACAGTCAGCAAAACTACAGTTGGAATAAAGAGTATAAGTGCCCGATGAAAAAGATTCCGAATTGGGCATTTCTTCCTCGAATTCCTCCTCAGTTTCGGTATCAGATTGAGCACCATCGGAAGGTTGACAAGATACAAATGAGTAGGTGGAGCATAATGACACTGTGGACATTGTAGACTGACGTTTGTCACCATACTCAAAGTTATTGCTAATAAGCTGTTGCAGTTTCGGATTAGCAATTGTTCTTATATTGACATAAACCGGATTCTTTTGACTTAAATCTTCCTTCTTCAGATTGGCATAAATTGGTTCCGCACTGATAACATCATTATCGATGTCCACATCACTTAGGAAAGCAAACTCATCAAGAACCTCTTTAACAGTATCATCTGTAAGTTCGGAATCTCTTCGTTTGCTCCCTCTTTCCATGTCCTCCTCCAATTCGGTGTCTCTTGACGCTTCGTTTAGTTGGAAGTCTATTCCCCATGCATCCCCAACACTCCATGCCTTCTTGACTCTTTCCTGAATGCACAAATCAGCAAAACCTGTGCTTACAACACTCCCACTTTTTTTCACACTCTTTGTGCTGCCATTTTTCGACTTTTTTAAAGGAAAACTTCTTCTTAAGTCACTTCGGAGTAAAACACTTTCTATTTCTTGGATTTCAAACATGTCTTCTTGAGTTGAGGTGGGACAGGTACAAGAACACTTTCTTCCCAAGTGTGATCTGAGTGTTGATGATGGTTTCTTAAGTTGGAGAAGTTTATCTTCGTAGAGATCACAAGAAGAACGTAAGTCTTTCAGCCAGGAGTATACACTTGATACGATCATTTCACATTAAATTAGAATTTAAGGTTCCTTTAATGATATAATTAAGATTGAATAAAAGTACGTTTAAGTTTAAGTGTTACTTAAGTCAAATTTACATTAGTATAAAACACGTTCTTTCCATTAGAAAATGTTGAAAATTTAGTTAAGTCCTTTTTTGTTTAAACTGATTTAATTTAAGTCAACTTTCACAAAAACCCTAGTTTTACTTTTCAAATGATCGGAATGAATTTATAACAGTTTTAATAATGTTGCTCAAGTTTAGTAAATTATTGTTAAACTGACTAAACTAAATCAGGTTTACTTAAGTGCCAACAACACTATTTGGAAAATAATTAGGATGTATTTTACATTGTTTTCCGTGGTGTTTCTAAAATGCGTTTTTGTTAAACTGACTTAAGTTAACTTTAATTAAGTAATCACGAAAAATTTGTTCCGAACTTATTAAAATTAATTTAAAACAATTTTTATATGATGTCACTTAAGTTGCTTCTTGTCAATGGGACTTAAGGTATTTGTGTTCTTTTTTCAATATAAATTAGTTTATTTGGTCTAAAGCACTGTTCCCGTTTTGGTGAATAAAGTCAACTCGATTTCAGTCATTGCTCAATGTTGATGATGTGTCACTTTTTCACAACATGTGAATGTATTTGTTATCGGTTGGGCAAACATAGCGGGTGATTATTCATGCTTTTCCGGTGTTTGCCTCTGTGAACTGATAAGGAAGTGCGCTCAGTTGAAGATAAATTGATTTGGTTGGTGTGGTTACTTCAGGATTTTCATTACTTTAGAGTTCAAGTGATTGAAGAGGGTTTTTTTTAATACACCATAGGCACTATTTTAAACCACTTGACAGAGATTTCTAGCATTCTCAATAGTTAACACATAATTAAGTCATGTTCAAACTGATTTTTCAAATTAGACCAGCGCATTGCATAAACGTATGTTGTGATGTTCGCTTTCTTAAGTTGTTTTAGATCCTTCACTCCCTTTGCTGGCTCAACCACCCGCACGACACGACTCGGTCCAGGCCGAAAGCCAAACTGAATCAAGCCACGAACCGCCTTAGTTGAAGTAATCGATTTATCTGTCGGCTGTTGATGCTCCAGTGCAAGCGCGCATCTCCCACTTGGTTGGATGCACTTTAGGCGGTCGGCTGCTAATGTGACTTAAGTCACTGCATGCGGTCTCGTTTGCATGCGATGCATGTTTATTTCAACTTCACTTGTAACATGTTCGTCAATTCACTATTGCAATCGCGCACGGAAATGAATGAGTGCTACTGAGTCAGCGCAGTCGACGTGACTGAGCAATGTGACCTAAGTCGCTCTGTTAAGTAACCAAATGTAAGCAATGTAAGTTGTACAAGTTGAGGAATTTGTTCGAATGCATTCAATTGTTTGTTGAAAGAGTGAATGCAACAAATGGTCTTTGTTAAGTGACTTAAGGAATAGGACACCATGTTTGAGCGAATGATGAGTTGAAATTTTTCAACAATGTGATACCATAAATGCATAGATGAATTATTGTTTGAAAAACACAATGATGTGTAATGTCATGTGGTTTATGACAAATGATAGGACACATGACTTATACTGACTAAGCAGTGAAATATTTTATGAAATGGCAATAACAATAATTATTCTAATATGGAATAATATTATTGAATACTGATATATAATAGACTGTTTTCTGCATTTTAAAGAGGTTAGAAAGCTTCTCTGAGCTCCAAACTACTTCCAAATCATATTTATTTTACTTTCTACTAAGCCTGAATACAAGTCATAAAAAACAGTATTGTTAGGAATAACAGAAATGACTTAAGTCGTTTGTGTCATTTAAATTTTACCACTTAAAACAAAACTTAAGAAAAATGACTTTTAATTTCTTGCCATTTTGGCGTAAACGTAAACAAATAATTCAAATTGCTTTCGAATATTTTAATTACAGTTATTGGAAGGAAGTTAAATGAATGACTTAAGTCACTCTGCCACTTCAACCTTACAACTTGATAAACTCAAATAGCACAAATAAATTGCTGGTATTACTAGAATAACGAGTCTTTAAACTTCACACAGCACGCATTAAACATGTTAAGGCAGTAATAACTGGACAATTTGTGCATGTCTACTTTAATTGCTCTTACTGCGCTCATGCGCGACTAGATTGAATGACTCAACTGTCGTTCCCTTTGATGGCCTCGTCCAATTTGATTCAATTGACTTTCATTCATTTCATTCAGTGTAATTGACACGATTAAAACTTGCCAGATCATCCTCTTATTCCAATCCACCAAAATACAATACCAAACATTCCAATACTCTCTGATAACAATTTATTATTTTATTGCGTTTCCAGGAAAAAAGTAAGGAAAGAACAAGCGTTGGGTATGAAAGGTGGCTTACCAATGATGACTTATAAACCTTGAAGAATTTAAAATCAACATTCTTCAGATACAACACCAAATCACACATTTGTCACCAATTAGTTAGTTAGTTAGAAGCCTTTTTTATCTGATTAAACCGATGGTGATGCAGTGATGAAAGCACAGTCTGTGGACCAACTGAGCATCGCTGAAATGTTGCTCCATGATTAAACGAAAAGGGAAGCAGACATTAACGTCAACAGTATCAAACAACAACAATTGCCAATTATCAGCGACCGCAACCTGCGCATTATCATCCACTGCTGTACTTCCTCTACCACCTTCAATTTGATACAATTCTATTCCAAGCAACGTCCAAATATACTCCAAGTTCATAAAACGCCTTAATCCCTCGAAATCACTCCCCAACTAATTTCAAGTGAATATGGATTTGTGCTCAGGATGTTCGATACTTACATATGCAATTGTATGCCTTGCTGTTCTCGCAACGCCGCTCTTAAATACTGGTACATCCACGTTATCTTCGCTCTTTCTCCTCTGCTCCAGATACTTATTATTCAACGCCATCTCCCTAAGAACAAGAGTACCGTCATCATGTGGCAACGTCACATCCTGCATGGAGACGCTTTGCCTGCGATTATCCTGCTTGATTTTGTTGTTCTTCGGCCGGAAGAAACTGTTGATAAATGTCTTGCTACGTGTTAATTTACTTCCTTTCTCTGTCATTTTTACACGAGTTAATTGTCTTGTAAGCACAACGCCATATTGTTGCAAGAAATGTGATCACTTTTAGATAAACAAGCAGGTGTAAAACAGAGACCACTACCAATAGCATTTCTCAATAAATAGCTCACTAAAGTTAACAACATAACCCATTTTCTCTCCTTTCTTGTGTTTTCAAATGTTTTCTACTTTTTTCAATTGCATGCCTTGTCCAACTTCAAATGTCACTTTATCACAACATCCCACTAGGTTGATACGCGCACCACAACCGACTGACTCATACACACGCAATTGATGTTATTGCCGCTATTTTTACCGCCTTCGTGCGCGCAAGTCCGATTCAATTCAACGTCTTATCGCCAGCACCACGCCAACACAGCTGATAAGTGCTTATCACCTCTTATTAGATGCATTACAGGCAGCAGGGAGTTGATTACTTATTGTATGGGCCATGTGGTGGTTAGAGTACGTTTTAATTTTGGTTCAAAGTTTCGAATGTATTGTGATTACACGGTTAAATCATAAACTTAGGAATTTATGTTTGCATGAGCATATGTTTTGATATAATGATAAGATAGAAGTGATTTGTGATAAAGGGTTTGTATATGACTCGGGGACTATTCTTTTTGTGTGAGTAGAATGTAGGCAACCAGGTAAGGCATCAAAGTATAATTTTTGTTAGAAAACAATCGATATCTCTGAAAGTATAAAAAATGAGTAGCTAGTATTCTCATGATAGTGTTAGGCATAAATGCTTCAAATTACAGTGAAAACTAAAAGTTATTATATTTCGTAGTTTTCGAGATATTTGTGTATGAATGTGATAATAAAAATAATACTTTTGTTTACAAAATCACATTATTATCAGAGAAATTGCACTAGAAATAAATAACAAGATTGAGAACAATTTAAAAATGATTGAACAATTGTGTTATTTTTTAGAAATTATTTGAATTCTGTATGTACACCATATGCTACCACTAAATTATGCCAAAAAGAATTAAATAATTCTATAGCTATTGCGTCTAATACAATCATATTTCTAATATGTTATAATTCTTAGTTTTTAAGATATTTAAGAATTAAATTGACATTAGCAATTTTGCATCGTTTTTTTTCTTCTTTCTTCGTATGTAAGGTAGGCAACTTTATTATCAACAAAACCACTAGTTTTCTCAGTTTTCCTTCAATAAAAGCATGAAAACAATTAATTAGCAGTATGTAATTTACATAAACTCAATGATTGAAAACTTAATTAAATTTATGTTTCACTCAATTGTCAATTCTATTTATATTATTGCTAAAACAACGTTGTTTCGTTTATTATATACATTATACATTATTTTACTATAGTTTTTAATACTTTTGCGTCTTTTTGTTTGTTTCCATCAATTGTTTTATATTCCTAGAGTCTAGTAGGCTCTACCTATGACGTCCTATGGCATAAGGTTCACAAAATTCATTTGCATTTAATTGTCAGAGACACTCATCATCTCCACACGTTCATCTAAATTAATCGTGAAACACCAATCCAATCACATCTCGCAAATCACCCCTATATCAGACCCTGCACCTTAAACCAATATCAGGGTGGAAATAGATTGAAGCAGAACGAAGAGTGGCGATTATTTCTAGTTATTCGGGAAAAGCTATGTGACTTAAATCTTTCAAAGAGAATATCAGAATACTCAAAGCAAATAAAGAACAAGCCATCAAAACAAGATGAAATCAGCAAGGATTGTACGTTGGTCCCTACTGCCATCGCGAGATGTACCAACAAGTAGCCAATCTACATGCCCCGCCATCTGTCGGCAAAACCACCTTCAAGGATTAGCACGGAAGAGGGAAAGTGCATGGAATCTATCAGCAAGTGAGGGTTTGATTAGGCAGTACCATCATGTAAGGATGGCAAATAATGGGTGTCTACTAAACACCACTGTCTCTACCAATGACAGTATAGCACCTAAACATAAAATACTCTCTGCATGCATCCACCATCTTCGCAATCAACAATTCAAGCAACAATCCCAACAACTGCAAACTGCGTCAGTTAGGCCACAGCCATCCACGGCGTCAATCTCGTTGAGTGAGACATCGTCGATTATATCAGAAATAGGTGATACCACCACGCCATCTGTAACCCCATCGCCGGCTAGTACTCCAAAGCAAAAGAAGTTTCTCTGCGCTAGCAAAGCTGCTGGCCTTGATGGACAATGTGGCAAAAGGTATTACTCGAAGAAGAAGAAGGATATGGTGTCGGTCAAAGAGTGCTGCAAGTATGGCGATATGCGGGTTAAGGAAGCCCTGAAAGAGTTGTCTTGTGCAATGAAGTGTACGATTAAAGAGATGACTGGCAAAAATAAGAAGAAGCGTAAGAAGAACAAGAAGATGTCGAAGGCACTTTGCAGGCGCCAAAAGAAGAAAGGGAAGAAGGGAAACAAGGATGAATGTGCTTCGACCTGTTGAGCTGATGGGAAGAGGTTGTTCTTCATAATAGAAAGACATTGTTGTTGCATTTAGGAGAGTAGAATAAAACGATATATTGGTTTGGGAAATACATGTAAATAGGAGAGTGCAGGCATTGGTTAGGTCAAAAGTCGGTCAAACTACGGCTCAAATTGTTTTGTCGATTTATTCCTTGCGCTGCACCTTGAGGCACAAGGGTCTATTAGTCTATCTTAAGGAAGAATATTATTTTTATATGTCGGGAGTATTGGTTTCATCAATTGTCATTGCTACAGAAGTGAACACTAAAACCAAACAATTGCGGCCCGTGCAATTATTTTTTAAATTACCCGCTGTCCGTTAGAGGTTGCCAACTCCTGCTTTAGGTATTTTCAGTTCAATGAATGGGTCATGTGGGAAGGAAGGTAGGGAGGAAACTTTAATTGCTTGCTTGCTGATAATCTACGTTTTCTATAATTGATAAAAAATTTAATTGACAGAAAAGATAGTTAATTGCTTTGAATTAATGAAGAAAAAAAAAGAAAGTATGTTCTGATATTTCAATATTTTTGCTTTCTTGGCTACATGCATGGTTAAGAAAATAATCATTTTTACTATTTAATAACATTTATACGCTTTGATTTTATTTTATTTGTTTTTATAAGTAGTTATGTGGTTAGTTTAGAATTTATTTTGAATTATCTGCTTGAAACATGCTTGTAACGTAGGCAATTTTAAATGTCCAACACCTAACAGATTTTAATATGGCTCGCAGGAAATTTACGGTTTCTATAATTTTTCTAAATTAACTAAAAAAATATTATTGTAACCAATTTAAGAGTAGGGAAGAAAAATTGACAACATTATTTTAAAAATTAAATATAAATAATATATGTTTATTAATTTAAAATTTATTTAGTATTTCAATTTAGAAAATTGGGCTAAATGCAAATTTAAACAAATTGATATAATAGAAATTTTTTTATTTACCAGTCCTATTAGGTTTTGTATAATTTTCCAATACTGATTTGAAATAATCTGAAATTATTTTGAAATTTCTGCTTGGAATATACGTGTAACGTAGACAACCTTACATACAGTAAATCAATTAACTTGAAATATTTCTCCCGATTGGCTGCACAAATTTACAGAATGTTGAAATATTTTCTATAAATTATTATTACAATAAAATTCAGAACACTGTAGACGTAAACAAGCAAATTGGAATTTTGGAAACAAGAAGAAATTATCTTGGAAAATAGTTAATTTGTCAAGAAGTCAAGAAATTGACTTCTAATTGACGATGTTGCATTAGAATAAACTAAAGAATTAAATCTGCATTATCGGTTCTATATTGATAAATAATCCAACACTATTAATGTAACTTTCATAATTTTATACTTTTCAAACTTCCTAATAATTAAATATGCAACAAAACGCTTAGATTATTTGTTTACAAATTTATTACATCATTCGTTACATTTCAGTCTTCGTTGAGCGTTTTCAATTCAATCAATCCAGCTAATATACAAAATGTCTATGTAACTAGATATAATTCTATCATATTTATTTCCAACATAATGTATTCTAACCAAACCTCAATTAGTTTCTCCCAACTAAAAGAAAACAAATTGTTAAAAAGTGTCAGTACAAGACTAATTTCGCACTGACACATCTAATATATCGGAATAAATCCGGTACATTGTCTTGCTACAGCTTCAATTATTAACACACATTATTAATAAAACTGTTGGATTTACTCAAGAAACCCTCTTGTTCTTTTCTCAGTTCTTCATTTACTAGTGCCGAATGTGAACTTCTTTCATTCTCGCTTACATCCTCATGCTCAATTATTTTGGAGCCACATTCAGAAATAGTCCTTCTATTTCTTGCTATGGGACGCAATTGGTGTGTCTTGTAGTTCTTCGTAAGACGTAGGTAATCCTCTGAAGCAGTAAATTGTCGTCCAAAACAAACTGTGCTGTAGAAACCCAAGAGGAAGAGTGTAGCGATGAAGATGATTTGACTTGGTTTCAGGATCACAGAGGCGCCGTACACGAGGAGATAGATATCAAAAGGAATCCCTTCTTGCTTCTAAACAAAGAATAATGTAGAAAATTAAAAATTGTTATTCGAAGGAAACAGAGAAAACTAGAAATAAATAAAGCTAATTCACATAGAAGCATCTTGTTTATACCGCCTAATAGAAAATTTATTCTAGTTTAAGTTGAGTTTACTCAATCCATTCGCATTTTTTTTGGTGCAATGTTGAGATTGACTAATTCAATTTTGACTCAGTGTAATTTAATTATTTCTGACGTAAATGTAACAATTAGTTTGTGACTTAAAAGGCAATTTATTCTACTAGAATCTAGACTTTTGAAAATTAAAATAGTTGCTTTTTTTTAATGTGAGTTTTAATTGATTTCCTGAATCTTTCCTGAATCTTCAACTTTGACTCTTGTAATATCTTATTTATTCCGCCTTAACAAGCACTTTAAAAATTATTTAGATTCTAAGTGGTTCAACAGTAATCTTTAATAAACTGAAAGAATGCGTATGTTGTGAAAGCGCTGAGACTGTAAACATGACCTTGCAATTGAACTACCATTAATAAATACATAAATAATACACCTGAGAAAGGTGTTTAAATACGTAAATTAGATTAGAAATAATCTGCAATTACCTATACCAATGTGCTTATAACACTACCCTAATTGTTGTTGAAAGTAGACAACTTTACAATCGTTAAACTCAACATAATCCTATTTATTTCTACCATCGGTATTCTTCTAATTAGATTACAATAGATTACAATTATTATTAAAATTTATAATTTGCCATAAAAATTAGTATTCTTACATATTCTAACCAGAACATAGGCAACACACGTTCACTGAATCTCTCCACGCCATCGGAAAACCCTCTCATTTTCCTCACAGCAAGATTGGATTGGCTACGTGCAACTGAATGCATTGGTACGCCTGTTAACTAGAGAAAGTCCCAACAAAAAATGTCAACAATTGCCATTTGTCTCCCACGAAACAAAAACCGAAAACGGAAAACGCAATAGGAACGAAATGAATGACGACTTACAGGTTCAACGTAAATATAACTATTATGCAATGTTCCATTCGGATGTAATCCTTCCAGGTTTTTAAAAACAATCGGATCGGCGTGGAGGAAATGTGGAAATGATGCAACAATCGGAACATCTAAATAATAATAATAGCAAAGCAAACAAATAAAGAACAGAAAGAAGATTGATTCAAGCGGAATAATCAAAGTAAGATCTAAACGATTCGTGACCTGATTAATTACTCACTATACATGCAATTAGAAACATCAGTTAATCCATTTGGCAGACTTGGTTCTCCTTTATAACAATCATTGTAAGCTGGAAATGTCCGGTCATAGGAATTATTTGGCACTACGTAGAGATATGTATCAATACCATCTCTTACTTCATCACCTAAACGCGAAAGACATAAATTAATTCATTAATTAGTTCATTATTCATTAAAGAGTTCTTTTCGTCAGCATGGGTGTGAAGACATTTATAGCAAAACTTGACAATTATTTAGTGTGCGCATGCTCAGACAGAGAACGCATGCGCACAACTGATAAATATCAAAGAATAAAAGCCCGTTCACACGTAGCACATGTATTGCCCAGCTTTGTTTAATATTTGGTTCTTATTACTTACAACTTACGTTCATAATATAATGGCACAACCTTACAAAGAGTCTTTCTCCAGTATTTCAACACAGTCTGCCGGGTTAAATATTGCCCATAGGTGACACCCTCAGTTGCATTAGTTACTTTATCGGAGCATTGTTTATATCCTGGCAGGGTGTCAATACCCCCCACTTTTTCAATTAAAGAAAAGTGATGTTCGTGTTCTTTGCCGATGAACATTGTGTAGGTGTCTTCAAATTCCACGTAAATCTATTAAAAGTAGAATTTTAGAATCAATTTAGTTGAGGCATTTTAGGTTAAGAATTCAATGCAAAGATGGATTGTTAGTGCAATAGGTACCCTTTCAAGCATTCCAATATTCTTGATTGGAGCCAAATGTGGAACCAGTTTGTGTGCAGTTGAAAGAATAGGATCACTGTAGTTCCACAGGAAATTCTGGATTGTCACTGTTTTAAACATTTCAGTCTTCACTTGACGCATGAGAATGTTGAGGCCGAGTTTCACAAAGAAAGGGGCGTCGTGAAGGAAAGATGCCATGCTCTATAGCAATAAATAAATTACTGGTTGCTTTTCAAATGGATATAGTTGTTTAAATTAGAATTTATTTTGTTTTGAGATAAAATTTAGATAATTTAATTACTGTAATTAGTTCTTATCTAATTTTTGATTTACTAAATTGCAAATTAAACGAAGCAAAAAATAAAGGCTAATTTTAACTCATTGTAATTTAATTATTGTTAATTCAAAAATAACTTAGATTATGTCATTGTATAGAAAATATATTCGACTTTAACATAAACAAATAAAAATTTAAATCATTTTTTTTTGAATGCTATTCTAACTATCAATTTTAACATTCAATAACTCATACATCTGTGTTAGAATTACAAGTAGTAATACGTCTTTTCAAATATAATTACTCGTTCTTTTAGAAATATTAAAAATAATTTAAGTATCGTATGTAATTTCTAAGTACTTAGCAATTTTCTGAATCAATGCGCTTACTCTATTCCGACTCAGTTAAAAACAGAGCGTAAATTTTAAGATAATCTAATATTCTTTATAATGCATTCTGAATTGTTAATCTATCTTAAAGCAATTTTGTGCTATAAGCAAAATAAAAGAACATTGTTTACCAATTAATTCCCCCTAAACTAATTAAAATAGCTTCTTTCATTGAAAATTCAAACATATCTAATATCACTTACCAAAGCAGCATAATTCGGCACTGTAATTGTCGCGTTCATATCAATCTTATTCTCTTTCTCCCACAAAACCGTCGTATGTTTGGCGCGAAATGTAATCGTATTATTATCGTTCCTCATGATATTGTTATGTGAAATCAATTCCCGATATAAAATAGGCCCAATCTCCTCAACTTGCAGTGTATCCACCTCTCCATTTAGGAATGCTTCTGCGTTGGTGTAATTGTAAACATACACAGACATCACAACCTCGTCCGGAGGATTCGCCCAGAGTTCAAAGGGAGGCAGTCCTTCATGCATCCGAAGACGTTCTGTCATAATCAATTCGAAAGGAGTCCAGATGCAGAAGATTATCCCCAGGATAGTGAAGATGAGTGCGCGGATGAGAAGGAATGTGGTGCCGCATTTGATTTTGGCGCCTTTACGAAAAAATAATTCGTTTGACACACCGCCAAGGTGGTCAGAAGAAGGGACTATTGTTCGAGAAATTACCATCGTAATTTAGTGATGATATTGATGATAGATTTATGAAGATAATTGGGGGTAGATATCTGAAATGTAAACTTGTTTAGTGGCTTGAAAAGTAAGATTGAGGTTTGTATGCTTATAAGTATTGCTTGAATAAAGGTAACAATAATTTTATTAATGTACAACATAGATCATTTTATGTGGTTTTATTATGTTTTTTAAAATTTCAATTATCTTAATTAGTTTTAGAGTTATCACAAATTTATTGAAGGATTTCGTGAATTGCTTTAGTGCTTTTTGAAAGTAAGTGTAAAGTTCAATGCTTTGCAATTTAAACAAAATAATTAAAAACGTAACATATTATACACTAAATAAAATATAATTTACTATACTTTTATCACATTTTTATTTATTTCAATTATTCTTAGTAGTATTTGAGTTATCAATGATTTCTTAATAATTTCATATGTAGTACTAACTAAAAATCCCAGTTACTTCTAAATCTAAAGCTTTATAACATTTAACAATTAACAATTACTAAACTAAAAACATAAACTAAATTTTATCTAAAAGACATAAATTGTTTTCTTTGAAATAATTTTACACTGTTTGATTATCCTAATTTGTTTTTCTTCTACCGTTGTTTAGTCCTCAATTTATAAATCATTTGTATTCGAAATAAATCAATTTTCTAATAAGCTTAACTACAAATTAATTACTTTCTATATTTGATATAACAATTAATATTAGTAATAATTTATTATTGTTTGTTACACTTTTGTTATTATGGTTATTTCTGTTGTTTTTAATGATGAATCATAGAAATGAACTCAAATTCCTATCTGATCTCAATTAACCATGATTGAACTAGGTGAATTGAGTGTTACTAAACTAGGTTAAAAAATTGTGATTCACTAGTTAGTAATATATTAATATTGCAGTCAATATTCGCAGAACTTATTTTTGATAATGCCGTCAAGCTTCGACACTTGCACTATTCAATATATCCAACAGTAGACTAAAAATTATGATATTGCTTAGTTTTATATTTACAAATTTGCATTATATATTGCAAAAAAACAAGTTAATATTTTGAAATTATTTTTGAATATATTTGAAGGCAGATTCGTTGGTAATCTTTGGAATTTTTTAATGTTTACGGTATGAATAGTTTAAAAGATATTTAATTTTGATTGTGATATTATTAAAGCAGAAATATTCAAACTTAAAGTAAAATATCCAAGAAACTGGTAATATTCATAAATGCAGGTAAGATGTCAAATTGAAGAGAATTTAATCTATTTTATGATACACTCTACATAGTTTATCCTATATAGTATGGTGTAGCTGCGAATAAATATTATGTAGTGTGATGCATTTTTTAAAAGAACATTTAGTCATCTATTATAGTATTATAGCAGTAAATTTCAAAATAAAAATAAAATATTCATGTAACAGCAACTAAGTGCAAATGTAAGTAAGATACTATATGAAAGAGAATTTAATCTAGTTGATGATATGATTAATTATTAATCAGTTATTTAGTATAGTTTAACTGTAAATAAATAGATTGTGGTTCAATGCAGATTTAGACTTGTCAAAAGTAAATCAAATGCAAAACTCTAAGTAAATCTCTTCAACACATTACTTATTTACGTCCCTGTCAATTGGTTTATTGTTTTATAATGTCAACACATAATCCAAGCTACTAGATGATGAGTTTTAAAGTTGTAAAGTAATTAAAACCTCATTAGAGCTCATTGCACCCATTCTCCATCATCTTTTTATTCGCAACATTTTAACGCCTTATCTAATAACAACAACAACATACTTCTTGCCTCCCGTGATTTATCTCATTATGCACAGATATTTGCAGGCATGAATGTCAACATCTAACAACAAAACAAGTGTAAAAATTGTATTAAGGTTTGGTAATTTTTGCGTACACGCGTGCCTTGTACGTCCTTGACTTCGTTTTTCGCTTTTATTCGGAAGGTCTCACGTCTCACGCCGAGTCACATTCTGGACTTAAGTCACATACGCACTTTCTTCGCCCTGGTCCAGCTTGTTCTACGCCTGGCCGAGATGAAAGTTGCTCAATTCGTCTGCTCCTGCGTGTTTTCCATCAGCTGGCTAAGTAATATCTAGTTTTAACGGTTGTAAATTAAGTCAATGTCGGATTATGCCAAAGTGTGCCGCAGTGTGCAAGGAAAATTATATAATCGACACAGATTTGAGAAAATATTTCGAGTGTATGGTCAGATGAATCATTAATTAGAAGCAAAAGGAATTTAAAAGACTTGAAATAATTAAATATCAAGTTCTAATCGTGACATTGAAACGGGCTTCTTTATTTTTTGATATATTGATCTTCTTTTTATCTTTATCACATATTGCACAATTTATTTCCAAAATACATTCTTGTAGGGTCTCAATGAAGAAGATTGAGAATTCAGTTGTTTTTAATTTTCTAAATATAAAACTTAATTTGTATTAAGCTCCTTAACCCTATTTTCTCTATATATTTCTATTTACTTTAATGAGCGCAACTCCGCTGACTTTTTAATTAATTTATTTCTTAATTAAAGAAATATAGATATTTATAAAATATTTAAAATAGTATATGATTGAACATTAAATTTTGTATTTCCTAATATATTTCCAATAATTATATCTTGCTTAGTAACTTGACAAATCTTTATCAATTATATTTATTTCTAAAGAAGCTATCAATGATTAGATAACAACATTTTTACGTGTAAAACTATATAATATTTTGCATCAAAAAATGTATTTTGATTTACAATATGTTAATTGATATAGTCGTAATTAATTCAATAAAAGTCCTAATTGTAATATTGCATAAAAACGATCAAATTTTTATCAAAAAAGTTGTACAAAATAAATAACATTAACTAATTATTAATAACTATACAAAAATTTCGTTATTCTTCAATATATCTATCTTATTTTTATCTCTATTAATTATTTTATAATGAATTTTTAAATTTACTTTTCAAATGTGCTTTCAAGAGTTATTATTTTTTAGAGGAGATAAGAACCCAAATAGAAGAATTTTAAACATGTGAATTAATTAAAGATAAATTTGCTATCAAGTTCTGTTTTTTCTACGTATATTTTGTAACTCGCTATTTTGCAATTAATTTCTGAACTATGCTGGTCTAAATGTTTCCACGATCGCAACACCGCAATCAATTTATATTTTTTAATTGAGCAAATATATAAACTTGTGGAATATTAAAATTAGCACATAAAATAAAGATTAAATATTCTATCGTTTAGTGTATTTCCAATAATTATATCTTGATTTGTTACTTTACAATTAATTCTCATAATTGTCTTATCAATATAAATCACCCAAATCTTTGTCACGTCAATTTGATTAATTTCTGTATAAACTGATAAAAATAAAGCGACAACATTTTTATTTGTAAGAGTACATAATATTTTGCATCAAACAATATTTTTTTATTCACAACATCTCAATTAGGTAACTCATAATTAATAATTTATTCATTATACTGCGCCAATTTCTACATTTCAAGTTTAAGCTAATATGATACAACCAACATAATATTGCTATAAATCTTTAATATTTCTAAAAATACCTAACCTCAAATATCACCGCTCAATGGTAAAGTTACAACATTATAATTAATATCACCAATATGCCAATTGTAACTGAGAGAAGACTTAATTTACGATTAATAAGTCTGAGTAATTAAGCTAGGACTGCGCCACATTTAAATCAAATAAACTTCGACTCTATACTTGATGAAAACTGTTTGTGAAATCTTCAGGCTCAATGTCACTGCCTGAGCGAAATTACACCAAAATGACTTAGGTAATATATAAGTAAGAGCAATCTATCTCGCTCAATCGCAACGATTTAATAATAATTATTAAATTGCCAATTAATTAATTTCGTGATTAAATAAACACATCAGACAGAAAGTGTGTCAGGTGTGCGTTTTATCTTCATCAAGTTGCATCTTGTTAAGAGGTGAATTTGACGAGATGAACGAAGGTCAAGTTTAACAAATCATAATTTCCAGGTTTAGAAAAATCTATTTTTTAAAAGTATGCATGAAGACTGTGGATTTCTGCATGTTTAAGATAGCACTGAGAATTATTGTTTATTAATCGTAGTTTGGAAGATATCGACAGAAATATGCAACGTTGCACAATCTAGTGAAGGGTTAAAACTATATTTTTGGTTTGATATTATTCAAAGATGAATATCTTGAGAGATATTTATTGTAAATTGATGGAAATTTTGTATCAACATAAAAAAATATATCTGATTTTCCATTAGACTCGTTTATTTTCTTTATTAATTTTGACATAATTAGATATTAGATAAATTATCAATTAATACATATTTTGAGAAAATTACTTGTATTCGACATTAATTACTTCATAACTTTTATATTTTGAGTAATACACAAATGAATTTTCTTTATGTTGTGGTACATTTAATCTGTTTTAAGACGCTACTAAAAAATACAAATTATATAGATTAGTTATTATGTTATTAAACAAAACATTTTATTTTGAATATATTGGAACCAAGAAAAAGTTTTATTCAATCATGTATTGTAAAGTCAGATAACTAAAGTTGCTTAATAGATAAATTAGTGCAATTAATTCAAGGTTCAGACTGTTAAATCTTCCATGTTATTAATATTATAGTTAGAAAATCAAATTTTAACCACAAAAATTAGCCTCAATATTGTATAATAATAATAATAATAATAATAATAATAATAATAACTATGTTGAAAAACCGCACTATAAGACTTACTTTTTGTTTTTAGGTAAGAACGTAGGCAAGGTATGTTGCCTTCTTCAGTATGATTAAAATTGTGGATGTTTGCGCATATTAATATTAATCACCCGTGTTGCCGCACAATTGTAATAAACAAATTGCATTGTTATATAAACCGTACTATGTGTGGGACTTTGTTGTAGAGCAATTATAAGCCTGATATTTATTGTAATTTAATTGAAAATCATTCTGAAAGTTAAAGACCAACAATAGTTTGCTAAGAAATGGTTTACGTAACTTTGTTGCAATATTTTAAGACGGTAAAATTAATTCATATACTAGATAAAATTACAAAGTGATAGCAATCTTAAATGGAATTATGTTAATGTTTATAGAAAGTATTTATCTTACTTGGTTTTTAAGAAATGAGACAAAAGCTAAAAATTTTGTTTAAACTGTTATTTAATCACTATCTTCTAAATGCATAAATTACTTAAATATTCTAATATGTAATAATATATTATTTATTATTATAATTTAATTATCTAATTTTAGAGTCTATTGATTTTCAAGCTATACAGCTGCAATTCTTGTTCCTAAAAGTCCAAGTTTTAAGAAACCAATGACTTAAGTAACTATGAATAAACTAAACAGGCAATTTCAACAAGGATGTCCTGCATCTCTGCAAGATGTTGCGTCAGGGTCGGGCATATGCATCGCAGTAATCGCACGCGAAATTGACTTAAGTCAATCAAATGCAAACAGCATCAACTTGAGCGCCAGTTATATGCGACATTGGCGTTGCTAAACTGTTGATTTTCCACGTCTAAGGACTCTTCAATAGACGCTGATGCATTTGGCGCAAACAATAATTATACTGCGTTATGTTATATCGACGGTTATGTAATGAGCGTGCAATTACCAATAATGACTAAGAGCAAAGAGATGACTTTATATTCGAGTAAACGACTTGCGAATTGATAAAAATCTATCGCTGTGGTAGTTGAGTAAGTAATGAGACTTAAGTCAGTTTGTTATAAATTCTGGTTGTAGATTTGATTTCGTATTCCTAATTTGAGTCATGTGACTTAATTTAAATGAAATTATGAGAGCAAACTGTAGGAAATTTAACAAATTGATTTTTTCAAACTAAAGAGAAATGAGTATTATCTGCGAATAAGTAATTTGTTGTTACGCTTGATTTGAGTCGTTAATATAAAAATATTGATTGAAGACATTTTCGTGCTCTTTATAATACCTTAAGAATCTTTAGAGTTGCAATACGCTTTAATATTGGAGTTATTCAATACCTACTTAAGTACTTTTGAGTTCTTTTTGTTAGATAACATGAAGACAAAATTAAATAATTGAATTTGGTAAGAACAGCGTAGTCCGTGAAATCAGCTTTGAACCAGCTTTTTCTAAACAATGGTAGTAAATGATTATTTAAAGTTAGAATGATGAAATCAGAGATAATACTTGAAAAGAATTTTTAAGCTGTTTATAAATTGTTATAATTAGTATTGTTTTGTTTTCTATTAAAACTAGTTTTACATTCTAAAATTTAAAATTATTTCTTCAATTTGATTTCTGTTAGGTTTTTCCTAATAACTTTAAAACTAAGCATGGTAAACAAATTTTGTAAGCTGCTTTCTATTAAACATTCAATAATCAGAGTATTGTTGAGTGTGGTGACGAAGTGTTTAAGATTCATTATGTTGAAAAACTGCTTTTGTCTTATTTCTTAAAAACTAAATAAGATAAATACTTTCTATAAACATTAACATAATTCCAATCAAGATTGCTATCACTTTGTGATTTTATCTAGAATATGAATTAATTTTACTGTCTTAAAATATTGCAACAAAGTTACGTAAACCATTTCTTAGCAAACTATTGTTGGTCTTTAACTTTCAGAATGATTTTCAATTAAATTACAATAAATATCAGGCTTATAATTGCTCTACAACAAAGTCCCACACATAGTACGGTTTATATAACAATGCAATTTGTTTATTACAATTGTGCGGCAACACGGGTGATTAATATTAATATGCGCAAACATCCACAATTTTAATCATACTGAAGAAGACAACATGTCGAAAACGTTTTACCCCAAAAACAAAAAGTAATTCAATAATCTTAGAAATAATTGCATTGAAAATACTTTAATATACAGCTGAAAACTCAACTCCTAATCCTGTTGTTCACGCAATAAATAAAGTTTAATGTGATAAATAATAATTAGTATCATCTAAACCATCAATAATAAATGAACAGATTTAAGATATTTATTTACCTTGTTTAAGCCACTATCGGTTTGCAAAATAACAGACTACATACATAATTTGTTTAAAAGTTATAAAGCGATAAAAAGCTTAAGCAAACTAATTAAAGATGATTGTTTTAATTACATTTTGTACAAGTAATTAAGAAATTCAATTCATTAGTTGAATTTTATAGAATACATTTAGATGTCACTTAAAACAATTCAATTTAAACGTACCAAAGTGAAGATCAACACCAGGTAACACCTGAATACCGCTATATCTCTACCATTATTTGGTATGATTATCCAATATAACATTTATTTATGCGCTAATCGCATGGAAACCAGAAATATTGTCTAGCTCGGTCAGTAGGTCGCAGACCGACGTAATACAAGGCAACGTGAAATTTGGAAAGAAAGAAATGTTGTTCACCAAATTCGCCTAAATGTTACATAATGGCGGCCCATGATGCGGACCGGTTTCGATTTCGTTTTTATACGCATATTGCAAGAATGTGCATTGAAAGAACTGCAGGCGTAACTGAAGAACCGACTTGTGGCAAGACAAGAAACTGATGGACTGACGCACCTGAAGCAGCGTTTTAAATTAATGACTTGATTGGTTGTTAATACTAAATTTTGTCTTTGCTTAAAATTCACCTAAAAAAACTTTGTATCTAATGAACGTTGCTATTATTTTCTGAGGTTTTCAATTATTTCTATAATTTATGTAATAGTTATTAGGTGTTGAACATGTTCAGAAAAATAATTGGGATTATTATGACATCTTTTAATTTTTCACTAATAACTTTAACACTATGTAAGATATTCAAATTTGCTAGAATTTATTCAGGTTTAGGTTAAACCAGCTTTAATTTTAGATATAATTTTTAATATTACTTATTAAACAGGTAGTTCTAAAAAAATTAAAGTGTGAATTTAACTTCTAATCTCTTTTATTGGCTAAAATTTAGCTAAATTTATTTATAAGATTAGGTAAATGATTAAGGTTAGATTATTGTCGCTTACATAATTTTGTAGCTAATTAAAACTAAAATTTAAAATTAATTCTTTTTTTCTTTTTCTCTTGATTTTTTTCTTAATTATTTTAAAATTGGGTAAAATAATTAATTTAAAAATTATTACTTTCCAAACAAATGGTTTAAAAAACATTAATTTATTTTACGACGGCAGCTTAACATTTTATTTTACTACTTTTTTGTCGTGCATACAGAAACGCCAATTATTATTGATCTAATTTTATCTAATTTTATGTAAATAAATAATAACCTATCATTTTCCAAAATTCTAAATTATTATTTATATTTATAAAGTAGTTGTCTGATTTCTGGAAGATATCCAATAATGAGATGAAAAAATTATATTTTATTACTAGTTAAACTAGCTTTAAATTGATATCTTTTAATAAACTTTTGTTTCCTACTATGTGCATTAAAATGATAAATTAACATAAAAACTATGAATATTAGAGTATCCTTATGAATACTATTTTTTACTTAAATAGAACAACTATTAATTTCTGAAAAATCTAAATTATTGCTCCAACTAGTTTAAAACATATGAAGTGTTAAACAAATCAAAGTACATTACCTTAAGTTTATGATTTCTTGCAGAATTATGCGAATAATGGAGAAATCAAATATGATAATAAAACTATATAATATACGTTTAATTTTCCAATAAACTAGCTTTAATTTGATATGTATCAGTAAATTATTACCAGATATATGAATATAATGAAAGTGAATTAAAATCAATGTGTCTTTTAATCTCAATCTCTAAACTAATTCAATTCGTTAGAATTCAATTAATAACATAAAAATTATGAATATTAGAGTATCATTATTATTACAATTTTGTATTTGAACAGAATCACTATTATTTCCTGAAAAAACTAAATGATTATCTCAATTAGTTTAATAGATATGAAGTATTAAACAAATCAAAGTACTTTACTGTAATTTTATGATTTCTTGCAGATTTATGCTAATAATGGAAAAATCAAATATGATAATATTATTGTATAATATGCGTTTAATTCTCCGTTAAACTAGCTTTAATTTGATTTGTATCAGTGAATTATTACCAGGTACATATATATGTATAATGAAAGTGAATTAGAAGCAATGTATCTTTTAGTCTTAATCTTTTTTTTTATTAATTCAATTTGTTAAAATTCAATTATTAACGTAAACATTACGTATGTAGAATGTTAAATATAAACAAATATCAATAAACAATTTGTGTACGTTGCCAGTACTATTTACATTCGTTTAAACGTAATTGGAATTGTTGCTATTGTGTCTTAAACTTCCTGCTAGTTTTTTGCCAGATTGTAAGACTTACTCAATATTGGTTTTGTTACATGATACTGTATTACATTTAGCAATTAATTACGTGTTACCAAGTGTCTGAGTATGAATACCCCAAATATGTATTACACAAATTTCTTGTATTTACCTTGCGTTACTCATTGCGTAAAGTGCACTGATTGAAGCTATGTCTTCTTACAGCATCATTTAAGATAAAACAAAACATCTGTTGTTTTCATCCCTGTGCTATTTAGTCTCATAATTAATAAGAAATAGCTAGACATGTGTGTGCTAACTTGACTTTGCACTAGAGAAGAGCTAATCAGTAAATGACCTACGTACGATTTCAATATGCTTACCAATATTTATAATTTTTTAAAATTTGCATTAGGTTTTGATTTAAAAACGCAATACTAACGCAAAGTTATTACGCAAATTAATAACGTCAGAAGTTGATATGCTGATTATTATTGTAAAGAAGTAAAGATTAGAGGGTCAAAGTATCACCACGTCATTATAATTTCAGCATTTAACGTTGGAAAGAAGACAAAAGATCAATCTAACAACGTAGCTAAATAATATTACTGAACAATAAAGTAACGTGCCAGAATACGGAATCGAACGCACGTGAAACTTAAGTTGTTTTTATTAAACCAAGTTACTTTTTATTGACTAATAACGTAGTTTTGTTGCATTTCTATTCGATTCTAAATTAGTTAATTACACTGTAAAACCTCGAATGTTTGATCGAGATGGCATCATTAATGATGTTCTAAAAACGGTTTTCGCAAAATTTTAGTGTTTGACCGATTTGACATATTGTGCCATAACTTCCGGAATTGTAATTAGGATGGTTTTGGTCTACGAAAAAAAAATTTATAGAAACGTAAATTTGTTTATCTTTGATCGTTTTTTTTTATGATTAATTTAAACTGTAGTATTCACGTAAATGAGTAAAATGTTTCAACAATAATAATATATTTTCACACATTTACAGGACTTTGGAAACTATGGAAAAACAATAATTAAATCTTTTTTTTACAAAATAACAACAGGGTTATAATAATATAGTTTTCCTTTCTTAGTTGAGTAGAGGTTTTTAAATAAACGAAATTAGTAGATCTTGAAGACTTTGAAGATGAAAATTGAGAGGAATGTTTTTGGTAAACCCTTCGATAATATTTGAACGACTCATATGATTTATTGTTAGTTTATTATGTCACATTTCAATTATATTATTTTAGTTACCGAATGTAAGTTCGTGTTGGAAATGTTATGTAATGGAATTAATCCGTATTGCTCGACGCTCGCTCACTTTAATCAAGTTTCAATTTTTCGACTAAAAAGAATTCTATGTCAAAAACTACCTACTTTTATTTTATTTCAAATGTACATTTGCTTGAAATATGCCTTCATACCAGCGTCTGCACTTTTTCACAACAATTCAATTTGAGAACTTATAACTTTGAAACTCTTCAAGATAAATAAATCATGTTTTCACACATCTTTTTAGTATTTATTCACAAATTGTTATTAAATACAAATAAATGATCTAAGAATATTTACGGAAGGTATGGGACAATATATTAAATCGCAACCGAAATTTGCCCAAACCCTAAAATCAAAATCAGAAAAGAAAACGATTGACGACTCGACAATTTTGAAAAATTGTTTTTTTAGCACATCAAAATTATGCAAGTGCAATAAATGCTGTTTTGAATAGGAATTTCTTATTACACAGTGTTATTTACGCATTGAAACTATGAATAATACTTAAACATTAAAAATTAAGAAAAAATCAACTAATTCACTTGCAACTTTACTAGTAATTATATTTCGAATAAACTAATGCAATTTTAATTAGATTATTATAAATTAAGTCTCTTCAAAATAATACCATAGACATATAATTCACTATCAATTATCATTTCATTTACGTTTTCATAAATAACTCTTAAACTGTACGCAATACTGAAATTTTCTAAAATCTATTTAAATGTTTATTAAATTATTGTTTATCTAATAATTAATAAGATGTAATTATCTTGTAAATAATTATGATAAATAAATATTGAAAGTTAAAATGTCCAAAGTCAATTTCGAAATTCAACGCGAATCTTTGTTGATAGACAACGTTTTCTTAAATACCTAAAAGATAGTTACAGATAAACACTTATACCTAATTAAAATTATTATTAGTTGATAAAATATTAAATTTTTTTGCTTATTTATTCAAAAGATTCAGAACCATAAACCTTTGGAAACAAACTAATCTAATAAACTTTATTTTACTTTTAAATAAATTACGTATAAACCATATACAATACTAAAATATTTTAAATTGTAGTTAAGTGTTAGTTTACCTAGCTTTAATATCATACTCAACATTATTTAATAACGTCGTAAACAATGATAGAAAATAATTAATAAAAGTCGAGAACACAGTTCAACAGAATCAGAAAAAAAATAATTTCAGTCTTTATAATAATACCTAACTATATTTTTTATCTAGTTTTTTTTTTGTTTAATTTTATAATTTTGCTTTCTTGTGTCAAAGTTATGTTACAACTAATGTGTTGATGAAATTGAGCACAGCGGTGATTTATATCATTGCTTCTTCATCATCCTTTGGAGATTTCGATGCTGACCATGAAGCGAGATTTCAATATTTTAACATTAACTGCCACAGCATAATATAACTACATTACTTTTACTTTTACTCTTTATTATAACAAAAAATAACAATTAAATAACGTTAAATTTGAAAATTATTTTGTTGAGTGGAATTTGCCAATACAAACTAATTGTGTTTTTATGGCACTATAGGAATATTAATTATCTGCATTAGTATTTCCTTTATACAAAAAAAAAGACTTTTCCAAAGAATCACACCACTGAAATTATCCTTGTATAACTAGTTTATTTATAACAATCAATGTTTGTAAATTTGTAACTGCATTTGCAATTTACTTGTTAATAAATTCTTTTCTACCAAATTCTTTTTTTTTTTATTATTATTTTAGTTTCCAAGGTATAGCATAAATCTACTTCTTCTTCTACTTATTTTCTCCACTCAAATGTCACCGCAGAAAAGTCATACGTCTTTAATAACCGGTAACTCTTATAATTGTTGCACCATGCAATCTCTTGTCACTACCCGATTAAATTAATTCACGGAAATGCTTTCATCTAGGTTATTGCATAAAAGGTAAGCCCAATGAGTCTACAATTATTAGACTCAATTGCTGCTTTGTGGAATTAGTTATTTAGTGATTTACTGCATCACAGTTACATCTTAAGTAACAAACGTCACCTACTTTATTCATGCGCTTACTCGCACTAGCTTGTATTTAAAGGGTACCAAGGAAAATATAGGTGAGAAAGTTTTCCTTTCCATTTCCAGCTTGATTTATTAATAGTAATAATTTATAATAATAATATAAATGATAATAACATTGTGCAAGAACCAATTGGAAAACATGAAATAGGCAGCACATTAGGTAATTGTGAGATAGTAAATTCAACGAAATTAAGCAAATTTTTGCTGCATTTCAATTCCTGTTTTTGAGATCATTTTTTAGGTTAATGTTGTTAGACTTGCAACCGCAATTTATTTGCGGAAATGAGATTGTTTACTTACGATGGTTCCAAAGTTATAAAGCATTAAAGTTTATCACTTGGACGAAATGCAGACACTGATATAAACTTACATTTTTATTCAAATGAAGGAACACTACTTCTGCATTATTTTAGTATATTGCGTTTGTTATTAAACGATATTGACATGGAATATTGCAAATAAGCAAAATGGCACGTTTGTGGCTGCAATCTGGAAATTGTAAGATAACCAACTAAAAATCCTACCAATTAGCTAGCAGTAAATATAGTTGATACGTTCTGATATTCTGAAATTGACCTTAAATCAAAGAAAAATTGAGCGAATAATGTGATAAATCAGTAAATGACTGAAGTAAACATTTATTTTAATGACTTAAGTCAATTAATGCCCAAGCATTGAACATGATTATCCATATTTCTGCATTTGCACAAAATGAAAAACAAATTCTCCTACTTATATGTTATATGTTTCTGTATAATTTGTTAACAATCAGAAATTATCAGCGTCAAAGTTTCGAGATTAACAACAGTCGTAATCTTGTTTTCAAAATTTCCAACTAGTATGAAAATTAAATTACTTTATTGTGTTTTATTTTAATAATAATAATTCCATATAAATTTTGCTATGTTGCTACTTTCTTCTCATTTTAGTCAATTCACTAATCACTCTTTGGTTTACAAACAATTGATTATCCAGTAAAATATTCCAATCCACTTGACATTGAAATAAGCGTGATAATGAATGTAAACTAGCATTCTTGTAATATCAACTCACTATCAAGTGTTTTATTTAAATATTACACCAACTGACTTATATTGCAATTATTAACAAAACAATTCAATTATTAATCTCAGACTTTAGCTTTGTGACAATAATTACAATACACTTGTTAATAAATTACATTATACCAACTTAATTTACCCTGGTTGTTTTAACGTTATAACTTATCAGCTTAAGTCTTAATTTATCTGTACTCTTTGTTGGTCAATAACGTTTGAGACAATAATAACATTCAAGCACATCCGTTGCATAACTTGATTGTCAAGTGTTTTACTGAAATATGGCACTAGTTGGCACAATTAATTATAATCATTAAACATACTCACATCTAATGACACAACCTTCAATTGTGCAAGATGGCAAATTGCAATGTTGTTGAAGAAGTTCCACAATAACACTCACTTTAATAATAGTTTATAAAAAATCAATAATTTGTAAATTCTCACTTAGCCATAAACAACGCTAACTCAATCGGCAGTCTGCACATTGTCATTGCATTACCAGCACAGAATTCATTTCTGACTGCATTGTCAGTGATAACAACGATTAATAACAAATAATGGAATTGTTGGTATTGTTTATCGGTTCAAATGGTCAGTGATAACAGATTTTTACTCCCCAAAATTCGAAATGTTCACCTTTTATAAATAATATCAATAACTATAAAATTATATTTTCGTTGAATTATTTTTATTTATTACTTGCACTAGGTATTTAAACAAGTTCCACAAATTCGCCACAGTTGTCTTCGCACAATTTGAGTGTAACTCACGCGTCAACAACTATATAGTATACGAAATTCTTGTCGGTTTCGCGTTGCTGCCCTCGACGGTGGCTGAGTAAGTTCTGCGTGAAGTGCGCGCGACGCCGAAAACTTTTCGAGGCGCACCGCATTTGCTCTTTATTCATTCGGCGCCTGATTGTACTCAGCAGTGCACTCACTAACCAGTCCAGAAGGTAGTGATGGGCGAGGTGATCGATACAGACGTTGCAATCATGTGCTGATATTGTATAGTGTGTATTAATTGCGATGGGACTGAGTAAGGACAAGAGAAGAGAGAGGAGTTTACGAGAAGAAAAGTAAGGACAATTCTCTGCGTTACTGATATATAATAATGATGCTATAAATAAGTGTTGCTATGTAGTTAATAATAGATTTGTTTAATAATAAATAATTGTAAATTAATAAATTATGAAGTTCCTTTTTTAAGCATATCTTTTAGTGCGAATAACTTCTAAATTCGTAGGTGTAACAAGAATAATTAAATATAAAGTCACAGGATTTACAGAGATTTGAATAACTTAAGTCATTTAATGTTTATTATTGGCATATCAATAATATACTCGAATTAACCAGAAAATAATAAATTTTCATTTCATATTGTACCATTGTAAATAATTAAATTATCTAATATTTTCCTGTTCTCTGACATGACATCTATTCATCTATTCATC
>JAODIE010014917.1:0-128811 GCA_027575565.1 Diploeciton nevermanni
CCAGCTATCGGACCAACGTTTAGGAGGTCGTCCTAGGGGTCTTGTCTTCAAGGGCCTATGCGCCGCTGCCCAGTGCGAAATCCTGTCCGGGGCCATACGCTTTACGTGTTCGTTCCAGCACCGTCGCCTCGTTCTCACCCAGCGTACGACATCCTGGGTGCTTTATTATTCAAACGTTATTATTAAAGAAAAATGGTGGATTATTATGCCATCAGTAACAGAATTTCTATTATACCTACAGATCCAGACATTGCTAATCAAGCGAATTTAATTACAGCCTAGTCATTGAATTACATCGATTGTAATTGGCATTGTGGCGATGACAATGGACTAATTTAGACGTAAGGATTGAAGGATAATTATACTCATCCTTGTCCGATTGCTAGCTCTGGTGAATTTGCTGCAATATTAATGTAACTGGAGCGCGGCTGTAACGTAGAATTCATTGGGGTAGATTACCAATAAGATATCTGATCCGGATTCTATTATTAACTGGTTGGTAGCGTGGGTGGGAAGTTAGTATTGAGGTTTCTCATTGAATATATTCCCTGCAACTGCCACTCAGCGTAAATATCTCGTTGTATGCGGCTTCTCTTGTAGCATATTTACCTGACTGTTGTCGACGCTGCGATAATAGCACTTGGATGCATGTTCAATATGCTCAATGGAAATCAGCATTTTATGCGTTTGCTTCTCGTAGAGTGCGCGTTTTATGTTCTTTTGGCGTCTATTGTGCAGCTTTGCAGGCCGGCAGATATCGAATCCGTAGCAATCTGCTTAATAAGAAAGCCTTTTGTGGTGGCAGCCGACTGTTCTAGGTCGGCATTAACATTTTATTGTGAGGTGTTTAAACGATGCAATTTTACGGCGCCGTAAACAAAATTTAGATGTAGCAAGAATGCGGTGTTCTGGTTTTTTTTTTAGTCTAACGTAAAAGATGTGGATGTACAAAAGGCAAAGATAGTTTCAATCAGAGTGAAAGGACGCCAAGAGATTTTGCAATTATTGCAACGTTGAGATGCTGGCGAAAGTAGAGACTGTGAAGTATAGAAATTTGAAAGATTGAAAAGTCTGTGGGATTTAATTTGATGCTGTCATTGCAACGGAATTGTTAGCACTTTTTTTAATTACTTTTGCAAACTTTTAATTGTGTTACGCTGAAAGAATAATGATTGATTCTTGGCCAATTAATCTCTTTTTTGCATTCACCATTTCACAAAATGTAAATGAGCGACAATTAAGTAATTTTTCAGTACTTGTGTTGTACATTGTTTGTTTGAACGTTTCCAGCATGGTAATATGTATTATCTAGTGATGGAGATGGTTGGCGGTGGTGATCTGTGTACCTTCATCCGGGCGCAGCGCAATGGCCGCCTCGAGGAACATTGCACGCGGCACTTTGGACGGCAACTCATATCGGCTATATCGCACATGCACAACCTGGGAATCATTCATAGGTAAGTGGAGAGCGCTTAATCAAACATTCATTAATCTTCGATCCGCCGCGCCGCCGCCAGCGCAGATGGGAAACTCGTCGAAACTAAAACTAAGTTGCTACAAAGTTTCACCAGCAGCATACCGCCAATATCGTTTCCTCGAACGGCGCGAAGCCATGAAAATTGACTCCGAGCAAGTGGTGCAGTTTATGTAGGAATGTAATCGACAAGATAAATTTAGGTATCACATATTTTTCGATTTACGCCCTTCTCCGTTGTGCGCTAGTCTTACAATGACGTGGAATTTTATTTTAGCGCGCGGCTCTCTGTGCAGCGTGTGCGGCGGCGACGGCGACGACGACGGCGTCTCATATCTTCGTAGCGCGCTGGAAAATCAAGCCGCATAAATTGCGCAAATATATTTTGCCGTCGTCGAAACTCAACACGCCGCCAATATGTTCGACATAATATCGCGTAACATGAGTACGACGTCGACGCCGGCGAGTTGAACAGCGGCGGCGCGCTTTCAAGTCGTTGGGGTGTGTGCATATGCTGGCTTTCATAAAGTTGTAAACGCCAAGGAAAGCCAAGCGTCGTCGCCGCCAACTATACATACTACACAAAGACCGGAAATGAGAGATGGCAAGATTCAGATGGTAATGATGCTAGTGATCTGAGACGAGCAATCGAGCGTTCTAATAAGTTTGATTAAGGTGGATGCTATCTTGTAGTTGGAAATAATGACGTACACAACGTGCGCGGGATGAGGCACTCCAGATTGAATGTGGTGGTGTTCTTAAAGCGTCGTCTTGTCGAGAGCTAATTTATTTGCATGCCTAACGTATATCGGTATTTTAGTGGCTCCATTACTTGTGATATTCATTAAGAAGCTGGAATGCGTGCTTTGTATAAATCTTTTTCAGTTCAGCAACGATTTGATTTGCATTCAAACATGTTTTGCACACTGAATTATTGTATATTAGCAACTTTATTCCTTAACCAACAATATTAACATCATAAAGAACGCGTATATTGCCAGATAGGGTGTTGTTGTTGCTTGTTTACCGTATATTTTGCATCTACTTTGCAGAGTTGGCGAGAAAGTAGTTGTTGTGCTATTGTTGTATCTTTGCCACTGCGCGAAAATGCATTTTGAAAAATTTACAACCGCGACCCGATAGCGCGCGGCGCGAAATATCCACTCGACAACACACGCCGCATACAAAAGTAGGAAGACAAGGGCGTAAGGATGCAGAATGCACTTCTTCGATGGGCCACGTGGATAAGGCGCATTGTAAAACCGCTCTGCAACAAGGGGAAAATGCAAAGAATGGCGACTCTGCATAAATATGCAATAATTTGATACGCGAGCGGCGACGGCGTGGCTTGCAGATAAGGCGAGCGCGTGCATAGTTGAAACTAAGAAATAAGCGTCTTGTTGGCGCGACGCAAACACTGTGAGAAAATTATTCTATTGCAAGCGTAAGAAGAGTCTTTCTTGCTCTTAGAATAAAGAAAAAAAGTTGCTAAATATTCTGTTATTCTGTTGTTTCTTTGGCACTATTGCGCTGAAAGCATTGCGAAGGGTCGTTAAGTTTAACGCGCTCTCGCGACGAATTTATATCATTGTTAATTGCACGCAAAACACACAAAATTATTCTACATTGATATTTTGATTACCAGCACATAATGTTGTTAATGTAGATTTTTGTGAGAAAATCAAACGCAGTCTATAATCCTTGACATAAATTTGTAATTATGTCGATTTTGCGTTTATCCTGGAATCACGACACATATGTTGGTTCTTTTGATGTCGTTGCAAAGAAAAATTTGTTTGGTTTATTTAAGTATGCCGAGTGTTTGAACAACAGAGATATGGTGGAGGCGCTTGTGCCGCAGTAAGGAGTAGGACAGACTTCTACTCCCACCTTTCCTGCTGTTTCTCGGGAATCTTAAATTAGCCTGCTGCTTACATAATGGGATAATTATAGCACAACTGTTTACAAACTTGGCGTTTATTACGTATGCACACAGCTCAAGCCATACGCACCTAACTTTTCTACCGGCGCCTTCACCATTTCAAGGAATATATATCAAAATTATAACAGAGCTGCTTGAAAATCTTTATTTTGCGACAGGTTTTATTTCAATTGTTGCTCTATTTATTCTGCGCAGAGCAAACAATTAGTTTAATTAAACATTTAACCGCGTGGTGCACTCGAAGTTTGAGGTTTAGTGCAAATACGCTACAATTCTGGCTGCATCATGCAATCAAATCAATTGCAGTGTTGTTTGCATTAACGCCACGTTTATTAATAAGCATTAAAGCTTTGCATGCGTCATTGTCGACTTGCCGTCAAGTCTGGTACCGCCTACAGAGCTGATAATAAGGGAATGGCTCTTGCAACACGAAGCAAAGTTTAAAAGGTGGCGTTTTGAAAACTTTGTATGAATGCCACTCTCCAACGCAATGATAAATTAAATTCGTAGACACTTGTCATTGCCGTATTGACTAAGACAAGTTGACGTGCGTTTTATTCTATTGCCAGCCTTTCCGTATTCTGGAGTAATTGCTTTTTCGTTGCATTCGGATTTGCGCCAAACGCGCAAAGTTTTTTATTAAAGGCGTACAAAATGGTATAACACCTTGCTTGCCGCCATTGTCGGGCGCGCCGTTTGTGCATGTAGTACTTAATTTGACATGAAAGTTATATTAACTTAAAACGTATCATAAACAAACTAAAAACTAATATTAAAGTGCAGCTGCTGCAGCGGCGTCGCGAGCTGCAAAAGTTTTGGTTATAGACTCGAGCGTGGTGCGCCATAAACTAAGGTAACGCGGAGAATAAGTACATGGGTGGCGGCAATGCTAACATACTAGCTATTATGTACGAGTATGTTGGACGTGGTTCTATTGGGAGTTGTTACATAGTTGTGTGTTTGGAGGATGCTGAGTTTCAAATTGCCATGAAACAATAATTCAATATGATGAATGAATGATTTCCTTAGGTAATTTAGAAGTAATTTTTATTAGTAAAGTGGCGTCAATTTATGGAGTACAATTAATAATATATTTTTTAATTGATTTCTCTTTTTTTAATTGTCAATAAACAAGGTAATTGATACAGTTTATTATAGTGGAAGATGATTACAATATCTATGTTTACAGACATTGTTAAAACTATTTAGAATAATTTTTATTGTTATTTTTGTTGGGGTTTAGGATGCATTTACATTAGACATCAATTGAAACTGATTAAAAGCTATCAAATATAATTATTAAATTATTGTGATTTTACATTATCCTGCTAGATTCTAATAAATATGTAGGTTGTGTTTTAGATTTGACAAAACATGTAGTTTAACTCTCTGCGTCGACTACGATAAAGTTTACAAAGTTGCTAGAAGCACGAGAGCTTTCTGGATTTCGCCCCCTTGACTCAGGCCGCATGTTATTCAGAAAAGAATCCAGCACCGCAGTAAATGCGCATTTTGTCGCCGCTAGTGTGAATTTTAAATTAAATATTCCTCTTTGGGCGGAACAGGAAGCTGCTGCATGTAATACATCCTTTGCGCGCCCGACAATAAAATGTGCAGTCAGCGATGATTTCATAATATCCGCGCGCATTTGTCGTTTGCGACCGTAAAAGCAGCGAATTTCGGACATTTACTGCATATTTTGCACCACGCTTCACCCGCGACAATGTTTCATACTCCTGTGCGCACGCGTGCATTAAAGAGAAACATGTTTATATCTTGCCAAAAAGTCGTAAAGTGGAAATATATAGGTCACATCTTGCTTGCTCCTTGGCGCGGTGTAGGCGGACGGAATGTTTCTGCGTTTTATTTGACAACGCGCCGCGTTATATCGACGGTCTGTTATAGAAAGCTGAAGAGGATGGGGGCGGCGCGTTCGACTCTTGGCGTGTTTTTGGCACGCATCAAAGCATCGCAATATACTCGCACACGGCGAAAAGCGAACGACGGCGGCTGTGCCAACGTCTATTTCACGCACACGCTTGTCACCTTTTCAAATATGAATAAGCGGCTGTTGCTTTGGTTTCGGCTCTTTGGCAAATACACGCTTGTGGTGGTTATTTGACGTCTGTTTGCCGGGGCGTCCCGCATGCCGGTCGATTGGAATAGATGCCTCGTACGAATCGTGTACACATTTCCCTCGATACCACGCGAAATGCAGACACGCAGCCGGCTGGCCAAGTTGGCCATAATCTGTATATTGCTTTGACCGTGCAAATACGGGTCACCTGTGCTCGTGCCGCCCCGCATGCTGCGGCTCTTGATTAAACTTCCTGTCTGTAATAACTAGCAATATCTTGCGTCTGAACGTCGATCGCGAGGATCGACGTACATGTGTAATTTGTCCAGATTACGCTCGGGCGCGATGAGGTTTGCATTAATATGTTGCTGCGCTTTTCCCTCGGCGGGCAATTTCGCCCTGAAATCGGACATATTACACGTGCAAACTGCTGGAGTCTCGACACGCGGCCAAATCTGCTCCTGCCAGCGCACTTAATGACCCAGAGTAATCTTGCATTGTGTGATGGGGATATTCGTAGAATATCGCGTAAATCGCGATCGTTTATTCGCCATTTCCGACGCGTCCGTTATTTATGTGCATTTGCATGCCTATGAATGGGCGTTAATTTTATTTACAAGCGCGCCTGGGATAAGGGTAATAAAAAGCAGTGGTTACACGTGAATAAACTTAATTTTTCACTCAAATGTAGTATCATCGGCGCTAGCTATTTTACGACGAATAAAACAGCATTGGCAATGCATGCGGTTGCCTCGTCATCGTGTTGGCCTTGCACACTGAAGAGCATGCCGAGTCACTTCGAGCTACATTTACTTTGTGCTTGTTTGCGTTGGAAAATGCAGGTGTAGCATGTACCTTAAAATGCAGTCGCCTCGAAAGTTTCAACTTTAGCGGGCGCATTTCCGCACCATGCAGTCGTTATTGCGTCGCAGCACTTTAGAAGCATATCTAAACTAGTAAAACGCCAGCCGAGAGCTTTATCTGCTGCAATAAAACCCGACACCCGACCCGCGAGTGTCCCGGAATGACATATTTCACGCGCCGCGCCGCGACTCGCGTACAAGATGAATTTTATGCAAAAATCAATTTTCCAAACTAAGTTTGTATTACATTTAGTGCAACCACTTGCGAGTTGGGCGCACTAAAAGCAAGGCTGGATGCAGGCCTTCGAAAGTTTAATTCCACGCGCCTGCTTCCACCGCGCTCCAACGCCCGAATGCGTAAATATTTTAGTATTTGTTAGTCATTAAAGTTTGTTGGGTAATTGCACTCGCGCGCCGAGCGCAGCTTCCTTAGAAATCGCTGCTTTCAATTCAACTTTGATGGGAATTTCCTTGAATCGGAATAATCATTAGCAGTAAATACTGAGGCATAAAGCTAAGCCATGCAAGCAGATCCGTACTGAAAGGGATTACGTTTGATTTAGCATATCCAATATTATTTAAACCTTTTTTATTCAACACATTAAAGGAAGTACTTTACGAAAATGTTGTCACTCTAGTTGTAACTTAAGCGGTTTTCTGCTAATTAGTTTTTGAAACTGAAGGAAGAAGAGATGAACCGGGATCACTAAAATTAAAATATTGCATTTTTACAGAATGCTATTTCCGCATTCCAGGAAAATGAATCCTACGCTGTATATCAAATTTTTTCTTTATTTCTATTCCCCACCACTCTTGTTTGGTATTGGGGCTGTTTCGCATAACACCTATTCAAATAAACTCTCTGCGCGAGGTTGAAACATTGCAGCGCATTATTGCTGCAACAGCCCCGACAGAATGCTCGCAACCGCATCCGCGCGGAGGCGGCAAATTTGGAAATTTGGGAAACAATGCGAGAGATGGAAAAATTTCGCTCTGTAATTAATTTCAACGATGTGTGTGAGCTTCTGCGGAGTCGTAGACGTAATTGATTGCTGGAGCTCTGAAAAAAGCAGCCGTGGCAGAACGGTGCATTATTAACAAAAAACCCACACACATAGTCGTGGAAATTTTTGCATATATCGTTGATTTATATTTCTTTTGGGGAACGATGTTGCCGATGCCCGCATGTGTAGCAAGTTGCAACCACAACCCTTCACGCGCCGCTGTTGCTCGCGCCAGTGCCCGGGTATAAACTACATCAACGGAATTTTGTCGACCGCAAAATGGTCCGCAGTTAACATTGTTTAGCAAGTGGCGGGCGGGCGTGCGAGCAAGCAAACACAATTAAAAGTGTACTTACTGGGGGACTTCTGGTCTGCCCAGTTTTGGATATACTGCTGATAGCACCGGAACGCAGGATGCAATTAACAGCAAAAGATGAATATGACTATTGGGTTCAATTTTAATTCCTTTGATTTAACGCCAGTTTTAATCTGCTTTTATTGATGTTCAGTTGATTTGGTAAGTTTGGTAATTTGGGAAATAGACATTGTATTGTGCAATGTTACACTATTGTTAGTTCAAGTAGGCAAGCTATCATGGTTGTTGGAAAGTGTCAAATACATGCTGCCACTACCGCCCGCCATCAAAGCACAGCGCCGGTACGTTAATAACTTATATTGCACCTTCTGGTCGTAAAGATCAAAACCAACGCTTATAGATTTAAATTGACGGGTTATAATGGAGTAGTGCAATCGTAAAACAAAAGGCAACTCCGCTCAACCCTTGTGTATGGTAGGTATATGGGTGGCTAGTCAGTGTGGGCAAATGTATAATGCAAATGTATGAGATTCGATTTGCTTCTCTGCGTCTTTCTTCTTATCCCGTTTACTTGATTACCGGCTGCCTCCTGCTCTCATCGTAAGTCTCGCCACCTCGCAGTCCCGCCATCTTGGAACATAAACTCCGACGTTACATCTCAGTTTTGCCAGTTTCTGACTGATAACGACACCGCCAAATTGCATGATTAAAACATTACTATAACAGTATACCAAAGTCGCACCCGGTTACTGAGTGCTGGGTTCTAACGACGTTATGCATTACGACTTTATTATTTCCGACATTACAGTTGGGGGTAGTTAAACTCGCTGTTCGGGACCAGGCATATAGTAGTAGTAGTTTTGCTTTGCGTGAGTAGATGTATGAACGCAATCAACATTGTATCAAAACTGGCTACAACAATCTAATTTTGTGCAGAATTTGAGGTTGGTTTGATGTTAGGGTCATTTCCGGTTTCGCGAAAGTGTTGCGGATCACTTACACAACTTGACTATCCATATCAATTTTGTTTCCAACAAATTTAAGGTTTTGCTTTAATTGACAAATATTTTACAAAATGTATTAATTGTTCTAATAAAACCCATCTAGTTTCCGTTCTTGTTTAGAAATACAAATACAATTTTGTTTCATAATGCCCAAGGGCAGCATCAGCGTATACATGCCATGATAATCTGACATTGCACCGGCTTATTTAATGTCGATGCGAGACACTATTTTTCTTTTTGATATTCTCGGAGGATCGAAGTGGTTGTTGGTCGTTACTTGTTTATACCGCCTCTGGCGCTAAGACTGACTCTAACTGCTCCCCAAATTGTCCCGCATTGCTTGTTCTCCCACGGAAGGCAAACAGTAGACATCACGCATGCATTTGAATTATTTACTCTTTCTTTTTTCCGAAAAGAATCCCCATTATATAGCATTCGCATGGGTTATCTGCGGGCGACGTGCAAAAAAAAACGGTGCGTGTGTTGACAGCAACATGCGATTCAAAGTGGGACAGAAATTGGCATTCATTGAAAGGTGCACTTTGCTCAGCGCTCATTTTTATAAACGGCCGCTCTACAAAGAGAATGGACGCGAGTAGCTTTGATGTCAAATCAAATATTTATATCTAATTGGCATCAGCAATGGTGTTTGATGTTTTTTATCTTCTATTACATGCTTATTTGCGTTCTTATTCCAGACTAGATTGTTATGAATGATTCCGTAGATGGGTCCACTGAAGCAGTCATGGTAGAATCCTATGATAAAAAAACTGGTCTCTCCTTAAAATACATTATAAAACTCTATAAATTACTACATTTTAATTACTTTTTTGAAGAGGCCCACCTTTCTTTCAAGTTATTATCGATCGCGATTTTTTCCTAATTTAACAATGTGAATTTGAGTTACGTGCCGGAAATGTCGACGACGCTGGGTAGCAAATGATTTCTATACAAGAACTGATTATAACCAAACTGAAATTCGTACTGTCTCCGAACATGATTAATGATTGATTAATGCAGCAACGATGGCAGCATATTAATGGCCCATTCACTCGAGATTAGTTAAAAAGATGTCAAAGATAAAGGAACGCAATCAATCAGGTGAATAAGGGATGGCTAATCAAGTACGGCGTGCAAGAAATGTGGTCTTAACCGGAGGATTGGTGAAGAAGCGATCTAATTTTAGTCTGCGACGAGAGAGTGGGCGCCCGGGCGGTGGTGGCCCTCCCACCGGCCAGAAGCAGGCGACTTTGCTGGACCTAGCGTCAAACTCAATTAGGGAGTCGTTCCGCTCTCCCGGCCCGAGGTAATTGGACTCCATTAGGACGCGACAAGATTGTGTTGTTTAAGAAAACACTGCCGCTAATGTCCGCGTGTGACACATTTGCTCGAGAAAGAAACTGCCAGTGGTGCAGAGAGCCACTGACGCCGTCGTCGTGAACGTCCTGCTGGGGCGGTTAAAGCGCTACGCTACTTCGTTTTCGGTCCGTTACTTACGCTTTTCGTTTGTTCGTTCTTGGCTTGCATTATTTTTTCTTGGCTTTTTTGCGCTCCGGACAACTCGCATGTGAAGCGTCGGTGAAGCGATGGCGTGCATGTATGGCTCTGCAATTTAACGAAGTAATTTGACAATGACAGAGTATTTGGACGAGACTAGATAGACGAAAAGAAATCGTCGCTTAAAGTTTAATACGCTACTGATTTGAGCTTCGTGTTTTTGCCAAAGACGCAAAGGTTTTCATTACGATCGGCGATGGCGTGGAAAGACCCTATAAACTAGATCACCCTAATAATTCTCTCCTCGCTCGGTCGGTTTGCGCGCGACCTTGTTCGTACTGGCATTGGCTCCACGTTGCTTCGTTTGTAACTAGTTTGAAAAATCTGCACAAAGTGCACTTTTTCCCCCCTCTCTCTTCCACTGCCAATTTCTTACTTCGCACGCCGATAGTAGTAAATAGTGACGACTCAAGGAAAGAATTGAATTCCAACAAGATTCTTTCACACCGAAACGTCTCTGCTTCTTTCATTTGCACCATCGGATGGTTTTATCGTCGAAGATTGACTGTCGGTCTATTGTCATACTCTGGGGATATCAGTCAAACACAGTTGCAGCGAGTTTTAAATTGATCCTTCAGCCTTCTTTCAAACTCTTTGCCAACTTAACAGAAAGGACGGCACAAGTCGTTTTACGGTTATTAACATCATTACTTTGGAATATTAGAAAAAAAAAAAAAAAAACGTGGTAGCTAAAACCCAACCGAATCGCTTACTTAAACTGCTTGTCCTCATTGTGCCTCGTTGTTCATAATTCATTCCATCAAGCTCCGATGTGGAAACAGGCTCGGTTTTAATTGTGACGCTGCCATTCACTCTCGTCGAAGCGCACAATCGACTGAATTTGTGCATTAAAACACTTACTTTGTTAACCTTTTTTGTTCCGGCATTTTTTGCGCCTCTACCGTCGACAATGGCGCTAGTTAAAAGCTTATCGATTCGGCAATAACAATTGCCCGTCGCCAGAATCATCGTCGGTGCGAGCGGAAAGAGATTCCGGCGTCAAATCAAATTAGAATCACTGGAACACGCTGGCGAGTGGCACAATAAAATGCACTTGGAAATCTCGATAGGTGAGGTCGTTTAGTAGTGGTAATCCCTACGATCCGATATCGTATAAAACGCCTGCCTCGGGCAAAGCTAGGGATAAAAGTGCGGAAAATTAAATGCAAATGTAGAAGCCCCAAGTTGGGGGCGCAGGACATTCTGACTGGTCCAGAACACGTCAGATGCGAACACTTGTGGAGAGGATAAAGTGCACGAGTTTAAGCTGCTGTTGTTAACTGCTTTGTTGTTTAGCTTTCGAATAAATTTAATCGGAATAAAATTAATCGCATTGGTAGCTAAGTAATACAACCTATTTGGCATATCTAAACTTTGAAGCTGGTCGAAGTAGAATACCACTATCTGCACGGTCATTACCCGGACTTAAAATTATTTAAACCCATTTCTACTTTATCCCTATTGCATTGCACCATACTATTATTTAAAATGGAATCCAATTGCAGCCGATGCCAGCTTGCATAATTTAGCACCAATTGCAGTCGAAATAAAACATTGCGAATATTTTATATCGCAATTACGGCAACGGCCGAGAATAGCCTTTTACTATAGGTAATTCGAAATAAATAGCCAGCGTAATATATTCAATAATGATCTGCGTCGAGGCGATGATATTTTATTCCACGATATGTCTGAACATTACGGTATTTTATATGCAACGCTTTTATGGCCAGCTGGACATTATCGCGATGGACGGCGAACAGGAATGACTTGAAATAGATTTAAAATGTCTTATTACTTGCCACCCATTTCTCACGCTACTTCCTATCTGAGCTGATATAATATACAATGTCGGATTCTTCCGGACTTGCTGTCAAATTAGAGCGGAACAAGTTTCGATGGAAAACGAAGTCAGGCAGCTTGTTGAGAGGCAAATAGAGTTATCTGGTCTTGGAGTGCAACTTGAACCTTCAGGAATCTGCAGGCTTGTTGTTGGTGGGCATGTTTGTAACTAATCGATGATGGGGAGCCAGCGGAGCTGAAATTAATATCAAATTCCGTGCTCTTATTATATAGCAATTGTTACTCTGCGAATATGTGGATTTTCGCTTCGCTTCAGTGAGTTGTAATCATTTACGACGACTCATTCGCAATTTGACCCGACGCCCAATTTCGGCTTATCGCCCGCGGGAATAGTGCGAGTGCGAGATTTTACGATCTGCCGAGGCGCGTATTTCCCGCGACCGGCAAGAATTGATAGAATAGCACGCGGCGGCGGTGGCGACGGTGGCGGCAGGATTATTATTAGACGCGCAAGTTTTATTGGCCTACTATCCAGCGGCGTTGGTGGGAAACGTTCATATGTAAACTCAGCAAATGCTGAACGCGTATACAGAGCGTGCATGCGATGGCAAGCATTATGTATGTTTTTATATTACTTGAATATATCATAAACTATAAAAACAATATTAAACTTTTATAGTGACGCACTTGCATGAATTTAAATTTAAATTCATTGCAAATTTAATATTGTACTCGTAAAAGTTTTATCTTTGTTATTTTTGCGTACAAGACGACGGACTCTGAAAGTTACAACCGCGGAAGCGAAGAGATGGACCCTGACGGCGGCAATCTACGGTCTTGGTAGTAATCCTTGCCAGCAAGTATGCGTTTACAACGCATATACTGTGAACACGACTTTAAAACGTCGCGACGTTTAAATTCCTCTTATTGCTAGCTGTCTATTATTCACACGCGGAGGCGGCTCGCCTATGCGTGAGTCGCGTTCTTTGGGTTCTAGCATAGTGATATAAGGTTTGTACGATGTACAATAGGTGGACCTGCAGCTGACACTTATTTTTCATTCGGGAATAACCCCAATAGAATTGTCGCACGTGTGGTGGCGTGAAGGCGGCGGCGTTGAGTCGACCAACTTCCAAAGGCCGTCAGGCGACTGTAAAACTATACCGGAGTTGCCATCGCGCACGAAATCTATAATTCCCATCGCGAGTGCTTGCAACAACGTGCAACTTGGCATGTTGCAACCACGCCACCCCCAAGCAGAGCATGTCATACACGTAACGCAGCCATAATTAAAGTGCGCGACATTTCGGACGCGCTCATTATCATATATGAATATTTATAGAATGCGGCACGCAAGACGACGTGCGCAATCGAAAGCGTAACTTTTCAAACATTTGCGCCACTGCCATCGTGCCGCCGCTCCCTCACCCCTCTTCCCCCCACCCCCTCCTTCGCTTTGGCTGTACAGTGAATAAGTTTATAATTGTTTCTGCTTTCACTTTCTTGCTTCTTTACTTTCTGTTAGCGTTGATCTTGTTTCTGTCCCAATTCTGAAGACTATTATGCTCATTAAAAGCGACAAATGTGTGCCGAAGAGGCGACAACCACAATGGAGTGTGCTCGACGATTTGTTGCCAACTTTATTCCGGTGTACACAATTTGTCTGCTCGTCGCTCCACTTTGAAATCGAATACGTGTTCGGCTTGTAGTCCAAGGTTTTGCAAATCTCGCTTGTGAATCCAATATGTGCACAAGCAAATCTAACCTCACTTGTGTGCTCTTCTCGACAATACACACCGACAGAATGTCACCATCGGTAAATTGTATGTAATATGACGGTGGAAAAATACTTCATCTCTGCACGTTGGCAATCGTAAATCTGTAATTTACATTTTCATTTTGATGCCGACTTCTTCGTCACACACCGTCACCTTTCAACGCCGCAACATGTCTTTACACTTAAGTCCTTTTCCTCTTACACGGAGCTAAAATTTAGTTTCCTGCTGCCACCCTTCGACTACGTCGCTATGCTGTGCGATGGTGATTTCGTTCCTAGAATAGTGTTTCACGCCAGATTGTCTGAAGATGTGGTAGTCGTAGATTGTATGCGCTGGAACATAATAATAACAATGTGCGAGATATTGAACGCGCGATAACGTAATTAGTAGCGGCATATCTCCGTGCCTCGCCCGTCATAACAAGCTGGAACATCATCCCTTTGCAACTCTGGCGGTGGCTTATGGTAGCTTGCGAACGGTAGCATCATTATTAGCCGCCGCCCCCTCTCAACGCTGATAAACTCGTACCAAATTTTACGCTATGCGCAGTACTTTAATATGATTATTACTTTTAAAGAGTACGGTCATAATTGTTAAGTAATTTGGCCTGTAACGGATCGTTATAATAGTTATTACTAACCCGCTGCAGCCGCCCTCTGCCGGGTAGGCCATTATGGCTTCTCGGCGAAATGGTTAAACGCCACGATATTACCTATTTATAGGTTTTATTTTAAGAGGGTTGCAGGACCAGGCTTTGGCCGAGATTGTGTGTACGCGCACCACCACCTCGCAGTTAATAATTATGTTTAACAGATTCATATCGTGAGAGTTTCCAGTCTCATTTACTTCTACGGCTCGGAACTAGCTCGGAAAGAGAACGGAAGAAAGCAAACTAGTGCTAATTTTTCTAGAAGGTGTAGCGTTTATACTTTGTAATAAAATAGGTAAATTAAGATTTCAGTGAAGATTACTTGCTTTGAATATAAAAAAAATACACTGGGCGTGCGTAATTTACGCCTCACGAATTGATTTATACGCGTTAATAAGCAGCATTTTCCTTATTCTCATCCAGATTGATTGTGTCCGCAGTGAATTCTGCATTCTTTCGCATTTTATCATTTGCGTGAAATATAACAACATAAATTACTCAATGCTATTAACTTCGACTGGCCGGAATGACGCTGGACACAGCAAGGCAATTACAAATAGCAAGCGATGGTTGTTTGTTATGTACACGTTATAAAACTTTACACTCGCGGCGGATTTCTTCATTTCCATGCAGTTTGCTTGCGTTTTGCTGGCCAACTTGCGCACTGAAATTGCACCGCAAAAGGCACACAATTGCAAAACAGCAACTCGTTGTGTTTAGATAATTTCACTGCACGCTAGAACAACAAATATAAACCACCCTTTATCAACATCTACCCTGACCAAGCCAAGGCATGATATTTAATCAACAAACATTGCCGAGTGTGTAAATAAAACGAGTTCATTCATGTCATTGGGAAAGATGAAAACTTTTAATCAGGTTTCCGCGTACATTGTGTGCTATTTTCTAGGATTGTTACGGAGTCAAAGTGAGAAGAGTGTGTAAAAGAGGAGCGAAGAGGAAATTCGCGCAGTGCACTTTGTTTTCGTTGTGTTTTCATTTAGTTCGGAACAAATGGCCGCACGCGTCGTGCCATCGAGTCGCTTAAAATGCAATCATTATCTCCCGACGCTGCTGTGAGGCGCCGGATGCATCCTCGGCCAATGATAACGCATTATTTCTCCGGCATTAATAAAAACCCAAATTCAATCTCCTCCAATTATCCGGACGCTTACGGAGCTAAAACTTTATCGGCTCGTTTGAATACTAAAATATTTGTCGAGCAATCTATCAAGCGCGCACGCTGCGCGCGCGTAGGACTCCCGGAGCGCGCAAACTCTGGCGCTTCTATTGCCGCCGCCGCTGCCGTCTACGAAAACAAGGGCGGCGCGGCGATAGCGAGACTGCAAACTTGGCGGTGTTTTAACTTTCCCACCGGACTAGCCAGACGAACGAGTCTCATGAAAATGAACAGTGTGCAAATTCTATGCTTTTTTCCTTCGTGTTTTTTTTTGTCGTTTGGCCGCCCTCTCATTTATTTTGTTTCAAAGCAACAACTTACAATACTTGCAAGACGACGACGTAATGTCAAGTTTTAATTAATTGTTGGACGTTTTCCTCGATAAAGAAAAATCGAAAATTAATTATTGGTAGCAAGGAAAAGTATACGTATTGGGAAGAAAGTAAAATAAAACATAAATTATTAAACATAATATTAGAAAATGACTTTAGTTACTGTTTTCTAATCACAACTAGAGGAGAAATTTCTTACTTTTATTTTGAATTAGAGTTGGTGATACGACAAGAAAGGTTTATAACTAACATCATTAGAAGTAATTTCTCTCATCTAACTACCAAAAAAAAAAAAAAAAAAGGTAGCAAGGCGGTGTGGTGTAATTGTAGAACATTGCTCAATTAGGTCAATTTCATAGAAGCACAGTCGTGCTTATTAAAGGGCGGCTTTAATTGAACCCAAACATACCTTGGTCAAAATTTGAAGGCGGAATTGTGTGAAATTCAACAGTTTCTATTCACCTCCACAAAAGAAGAGAAAATAAATCAGTTTCAATTCTCTTTCAAACTGTGAAAACACTCTGAGGAATAAGAAAAACTTACACTTTAATTTATCACTTCTTTTGCTAAATTTATTAAACCATTATGATTTACTAGAGTTTTCTTAGATGTTTTTTGTGCTTTTTATCAATTTTTATTTCTCGTGATTGACTATAATAAGATACTAAGGGTCTTTTGATCCAGACTCAAATTGCCTACAGATTGGAATAGTTTTCTCGCATGTTTTAGGTGGTATTTCGTTGTTAGGATGCGTCAAGAGACAAAAGTATTTTGTTTGGAATTCTAAGCGTGAGGTTATTAAATCACTCTGACATCCTTTTTGTGTTTGTTTGAAGTAGGAGGCTTGCAATCAAAGTCCATCGCGAGATAATTTAATCAACAAAAAGAAGAGCAGCCAAGAGGAAGAATTTATGAAGATCGAAAATACGTCTTCAGTTTCTTACAATTTAATTTTTGAGTCCGAATTACTTCTTTTCTATCTTGTGACATTTAGGAGCCTTGATTCGCATTACGGAAGCGATTACGACTCGGAAAACTTCTTCACGCGCGCTTGAGATTTCTATATTCCCTCTCCTCGACGCGTAGGCGCTTAAAACGTTGTCAAGTCCTCTAACGATTCACTCCTGGCAATTCCAACCGGAAATTCGTTATATTTTGCCAATCTCTTTCCCCTGGAATTTTCTTTTTCCCTGGCCCACCCTTCGCAATCACACGGCAACCAAAATACGCCGCTGATGTCGAAAGCGTGGAGTGAGGCGCTTGCGGTGTGTGCCCCCGAAAAGAAATCAATATCGCCACGCAGTTTAGTACGTATTTAGTAAACGGCACGGGCCGGAATATGTTTCGAAAGTTTCGGCGTGCACACCCGAGTGGGGTGTGCAGCAGGGAGCAGCTGGAAAAGTTGGCCATGCTTTTACCGGAACGCCGCCGCTGCCTTCATTCCGTCGACTTGTCATCTCGGGACGCTTGATAAGAACATACAATAGAAGGTCCTTTTAGCCCGGTGATGAATACGCATCCCAGCAATCTATCCTCTTCCCAAAAAACTTTTAATACGCTATTATTAAGAGAAGATGAATTTCGGCGTACACAAGACGATGGCGGCGATGGTGATGCGGCCGCACCATTAGAATAGTTTGTCTGAAGATTAATTGATTGCGCGACGTTTGACGCCGACCACTTTGCTGAAACTAAAACTATTACGTCTCGTATTTGCAGAAATTGCTGGCTGCATCACTTTTACCACCCGGTGTCATTAATTTTCCTGTCGACGGCGCTGCCTCGGCGATCGAAGGCAGTCTGTAATAATAATTTAGCCCAGCACATTCGCAAATCTGTCCAGCGTTTTGCTACAATTTGTTCTCGCCAGGCAGGGAGTCGAGAGGATGTCACCGGTTAATTTAAAATAACAGACAGTTTTTGAATGACGACCATGTGGCGCAAATGTGTGACGCAATGAGCGTTGTTTGGTAAATTGGGCATTTAAAACGATTCAAATTACGCTTACATCTGCGGGGGAACAAGTGACGGCGTGGCCTGAGATGGGCATATGCTAATTGTATCGCATAAAGACTGCGATTATCCACGCTGACGTAATTACTGACTTGTCAGTCCAGAAATCTGCGCTGGGCTTCATTCAAACATTCTTGCGTTTCTCGCCAAGCGCGTAAATCCTCATTGAATATTCGTAAAACGCCGCTGCCTTGCACTAAGCCACGCTGGTGGAAAAAAAAGCCGCCTGCCGCAATGGCCTCCCTCACGCAAATCCGACATTTCATCAAAAATCATTTACGCATCGCAGCAGGCATCAGGACCAGACGAGCGAGAGATGAAAACCTTGCGCGGCCTTCAATTATTTTACGTTCACATGACTGCATGCACGTCGCTGGGTATTTTATTATTACCCTCCGGCGCGTCCTCCTTGCGTCCACTTCTTAAAGTTGCGCGCCCGTCGTCAACGCCGGGGAGTTTCATATGTTCCGGTCTGGACGTTAAGCGGCAACATCCGGCATATCCTTAGGGATAGTCCGCGCGTCGGACACGACTTTGCCGGAAACAAGTCTCTTAAAACTTTATCTCGACAGATGAGAAAGTTTATTTTGAAAAGTGAACTGTATTTTTGGGAAATCTCCAAACTCGCTGCCGGCATTGGATACCCACGCGCGGCACTGAGCCGCCAATCGACGAGTTTTTCACGCTGTGTTGCATATAGTGTACTAGCCGCGGTGGATTCCGCAAACTAAAAAAAATCTAATAATGGCTCGCCGGGACTGTCGCACGCAATAAATTCTCAACTTTATTGCCCCGTTCCGCATGTTTTACGCGGCGTTGTGTTTAAACAGTGCTCAAACCATTTTTATGCATACTTTTTACGTCATTAACTGCTGCCCGATAATCGCGCTGACAAATGGGATTAATTGCAAGAGATGCAAACGCCTCGAAGGCACTCAATTATTCAGTGCAAATTAACTTCACGCGCTAAGATTTTGTCGGTCGTGCAGTGTGCATATCTTATAAAGTTATCTAGTAATGCAGTGCATAAATTTACCCAATCTAGTCTTGTTATTATTTGACTTAAAGTGAGGCGGTCATATTTTCGAAGTAAAAATTTGCACCACGCTGGCACCTGAAGAAGGCAAGAAGAGTAGAAAGTCAGGTTGATCATATTTCACTTAAATGAAACGAATTTGCCGCTGAGCGCCATAAGAGCAAAGACTAAAGTTGCTTTGTATTAAAATTTAAATTAACTAGGTGCAGAGTGAAACTTTTTTGCGCCGGCTACGGCAACTTTTTGGGCCTCAACACGTAAATAAGTAAAATCTTGTTAGTCGAGCCTTCTTTGCGGAGAAATCTCCCTCACGTCTACTCCAACGCCAACTTTCAATTAGAGTGAATTATATTACGTAAATTACACCTATTAGTTTTAATATTAAGCGCCGACGATGGTATATTTTCCAATTTAACGCTGTGGTTTTTTGTTCCGGGCTGGGTAAAATGCCAGCAACCTAAACGTAGTATAACGTTATTAATTTGTTGTCGATATTTCAACGCCAAGACAGGAAGCAATGCTTCTACGGATGGCCTCTATGGCCTATGCGTATTACAGTTTTGCACGCGTGGCAAACAAGGTAATAAATTACCAATTATAATTAACATCAAAGCGTCATTCTTTGCTATTCCATGAGTATATGTGGGCTGTACATTCAGGGGAAAGCCGAATAAGTTAGATAATGGACGCGGGTTTGAGGTTATGTTAAGGAAGCATTCGTTGTTGATAACTTTGCTTCGTCATTTTTTATTTCATCCTTCTCTGGTAAAGATGGACTGCTGGATCCGGGTTGTTCGAGGGTCGAAAGTTTAAGTAGCACAGTTGACGTAAGCAATTTGAAAAAAATAATATTGGCGCATAAATCTTTATAGTTCTGCCGCCGCCCGGACGCGGTTCGGCACGTGAAAGAACAAAGAAATGCTATCGTCGTATTCAGCGGGCGTGTACTATCGATCATTCGAAATGTATCATCAAATGCAAGAGCGAAGTCAATTCAGTTTCGCGGAAAGCGGGTAAATGGGCAAAAAATAGCGCGCTTTCCGAGATAAGTCTATGTGTCATTGTCCCATTCACTGTTGTCTGTATTCTTAGCATGGCAGTAAATGCTAGATCGTGCGCGCCAGGTAACTTTCGCAATTCGGTAATATAAAACGGCCATTTGAACTTTATCTACGCGGCCGGCCATGCCGTCGGGGTGAGTTTGCTTCTTCTTTACTCTTCAGCTCGCACACGCAAACACTCGACATACGACGACACACTCGTAATAGATTTGGCGATATCTGCGCTCGTAAATCACAACCAGGCGCAATAATTTTCCACAATTACGACCGGCGACGATAAATGCGAGCAAAAACAATCATCGCTCGCTTTATCTTTGAAACTATATCGCATAATCGGTGATGATAATTAAATAAATATGTTTTCAGTTAGGTATGTCTGACGCATAATCAAAATGCAAGTGGAGTGTTATTAGACGAAGCATGTCATTGAATGTGCCCAGGCAGACGGAACTGTCGCATGAATTTTTTAGATTTTTTTTGGCGCCAGAACGATATTATTCCAAGCAAGGTGTAACACGGAATAATATTCTGCAGTGTTACGATCTCCTCTATTAGCAGAGCAATTGAATTCGCTGCCTGTTGGCGACGAGAAAAAATCGTAATTGGCTTAAAGGACGCTGTCATGTGAATCTGCAACGTACCAAACTGCGCTCTGCCGATTGAATTGAATTGAAGTAGCACATTGGCGGATGTATGCATACAAATTATATCCACGCGATCGGTGCATAGTTTTGACTGTTTGCGGGGGGTGTGCATGTTTGCGCTCGTGTATTATTCCAAGGGCGGGCGGGCTATGAACCCTGGTCGATGCTGTTGTAAACAAGGTCGATTCCCCGACATCACGTGCGGCCTCATGAATAGCTCGTTAGCGCAGCCTCTTCGCTTGTAATTAGTGTTCATTGGACACCGCAGATCATAGACGATCCGCGTGAGCTGCAAACCGTATTTTTGTTTGCGTAACTGGAGGATATTTTTTGTGTGTGACGGAAAATTGCTGCACTGATTTAATTGAGATAGAGGAGATGTTTATATAATGGGAGCAAAATTATTTTTTCTTGGTAACAGAGCTAAAATAGAAGGAATTTTTACGTTTTAAATCCGAGAAGATTGTTTCCAAAAGAACTAGAACATACTGTATTCTACATTTTAAATAGTACATTTTGTGTTCATTTGTGAGCGCAACTTTTAAAATTAATCACAAATCTTAATAAAGTAAGAATAATATTCGCGAATAAAGTTAGAATAAAGTCTCCAGTTAGAATTTTCTTTTGTATTTTGTGTACGAATTGATTTTGGCGCAAATTTCAGAGTGAATTGAATGTAAATAAGAAAAACCTTTCGTGCGTTTGATGCGTGTGTTCGAACTCGTGCGGTGTCATTGAATATTCGCGCGTGCGTAAATAAATTACAGATCTGATATGAAAAAGACCACCCTCTGTCATCGTGCATGCACCCTCCCGCAACGTGTGCAAATTGCCTCGCGATCAAACGAGCAGCAGCACATTGGCAGTCGCATTTTCTCACTTGAACTTGTCTCTTATTTCAGCCAGTATCAAGCACGCCGCCGCATCGCGGATTATAAATGTAGGTGGTACTCGCTGGCGAAATTGCTTTTGAATAAAATAAAACTTTTATATTCGCGGCGCGTTCTTTCACGCGCGAATTTCATCAAAATGCACGCGCAGATTTATCGCTAATTTATCGGGCGACTTTAAAATCGAATCTCACTCTTTCGCTCTACGATCGGAAAGGTTGTGGATTTTCAGTCCATGTACTAATAAAATTTGGTCGAATGTAGCGCGCGGCTAGTTTATAATTTTTAACCGCCTCCTATTTTGCGCGCGGCCATAAAACGAAATTAACGCGCCGCTCCCAACACGTGTCGCTGAAAAGTAGCGTCCCCAAAAACATGTGCTCGGCGTGTCCAATAAAATTGTGATTTCATTACGTCACTGTCACGTGCTGCACGTTGCCGCAGGTCGAAGCGCGACAAAACGAAAATTCTCGGCACGCCAAATCGAAATTATCGCCCACAACTGTAACAGATAGCGATGGGGAGCATAGTGCGCATGCCGCTCTCCCGTCGCCACTGCCGCCGCCGCCACCGCCTCGCCATCGATTCGAACGTGTGCAGCGTCGCGCAAAAATAACATATAATATGGGACGCGCGCGCTTGCAAATGAATGCGCGACTAATAATTCTGGCTAATTACATGGGAACCGGTTGCATTGACAAAAACGGCGGCGGGGAATTTTCATTGAAAATGCACCGCCGCCACGAAATTGGAATGTGTTCATTACTATGCATTCGCGCTCTAATGCCGCGAGTGCTTGCAAAATGATGCACTCATCCCCCCGATGTTTCATCCCTATCGCATGAAATGCGGTATGAAAGAAATATATGGCTGATTAAATCTAAACCAACATGCGCGCCCGCCGGTTGCTTTTCACTCTTTCTGCTTTCCCAATTAATGAAATGTTTTGTTTTAATTAAATTCCAAATCAATCAGCATCAAATTTACATGAGCGTTTCGAGATGAGGAAGTAATAAATGCCGACCGAGGTGGATGCAATAATATTTGTGTCAATATTTGCGATTTTCCCATCCCTTTATCCTCTCACTTTTCTCTTTCAAACTTCCCTAGCATTGACTATTTTCTCTCCGACTTGTGCAACTTGTTATCATGGTGTTTTTCACATTTTTTATTTCCCTTTCAACAATCTCTCAGTATGAATGTGTTCTTTTTAATTAAACGAAGTAAAGAAAACAGTTTTGTATAGATTTTTATCGACGCCCTACGGCTAGCAGGAAACGTTAGTGCGCTTCTGCGAGTCGCATTTCGAGTCACAGAAACCAAACACAATGAAGCCTGGCGCGTACTTGTTATGAAACATTTCTAATTAAAGTTGGACTCGGCGGCAGGTGGGTTATCAAAAGTGCGCCTGGAAATGAGAGGCGCAGGACGCGAGTGGTGGATGCCAAAAGTCTCGTGCGCTATGTCGATTTTTCTTCCGACTCCGAATTTGTTATCTGCAATAATTTACCTTCGCGAACAACACTTCGTCGTGCGCAAGTTTTTGACGCGCGAGTAAACGCGAATTGGTTGCTCGAACGCGCGTTGTTGGTGAATAGTTTGGCACTCAAGTAGGGTGGTAAGGTTGCAATTCGTACTAATACTCTTGCACTCATATGCCATTGCTTTTTCGCCAAGTTTGCGTGTCGTTTAACCTTTCCAACGGTGACTTGCAAGATCATAGTCGCGTGCTTACATTTGTTTGCACCCGACGCGCGAAGGAATGAAAAACACACTCAGCATTCGAATTAATACTTTTCGGATAAAAAGCAAAGCCGATGACAATGTGACACGAAAAGGAAAACAAACGCACTCAGGAGTAGTATTTATATTGCGTTCTTGCATCTTGTCCTATGTTTTCCTTTCTTAGAACCTGTCTAAGAATTGCAACAGAGACTAGTGTATTTACTTAGTGGCTACTTGTAAAATGCTTAATGCATCACATCGAAAGAGAGCCTGGAGTGGGTGTGTTCAGCATCCGGAAGCCTTCAAACGTATTCCGGTGTCGTCCCGCAATTTGGAGAGGAAAAAAGAACCAATATACTACTCACTTCGCGGAATTAAATGAAATCTCTCTTAGTACCCACATGGAAAGAAAAAGTTTTCGAATATTTTACATTTCAACTTATTTGGGTCCAGACTAATTTGAGACACAAGATGGTAATGTTTTTGGAAACGGCGCGATAAAGTAAACGCTGTCAGAAATATATAATTGAATTTTGACTTTGTTCCACTCTTCAGCACACTGAACTCGGACGAAATGAGATTATATCTCCCATGTCTTGAATCGAGGATGATTTAGTTTAGTGCACTCGGATATTTGCATTTTAAAGTATAACAGCAGTAGAAAAGTATCATAAAAGTTGGGCGAATGTCAAGTGCTCCAACATATTCTTTGCCGCCGCCAGTTCTTGGTCCTCACATCCGCTGCCATTAGGTAAATATTTATCCACGCAGGTTTAATAAACGCGACATTTTGTCGTCTGCGCGCGTTGTGTCGCCCATTGTCTAGCCAGACGACATTGTGCGCCAATGCGCGACTTTGTCACATTCGCATCCCGCAATAAGTAAAACATTTGTCTTTTTAATGGCGCGACATGAGCAACGGTTTGCTTTATTATTCGCCATTTGCGAAATCCACAAATAACGCCGACGCAACGTGACGATGCACAATGGTGGATGCAACAAATCCAACACAAAACATATTCAGACACCGCACTAGCGCAGCAACCCCGAAAAGAAGCAGCACGAAATGTGTTTGCGAGATGGTGAATGGCCCCCATTACATCCTGCTGCGCTAACTGCGCGTCCGCCACGCGAATTTCTTTTTAATACGACCGGGATTTTCTCATTAAAGAACGCTTAGTCTCCCGTTTATTATTGTAGTGCTGTAATTAAAATGTGTAATGATTTTCGTTTGCCTGACCCAGAGTGTAGTGGTGCTGATGGTGAGCGGGCATACCACTCTTATTTCCTGCTTGCGTTCCTTTTCTTATTTTAATTATAAATTCACGCCGAGGTCTAACATTTCCGCTCCGGCCACCGCCACGGCTTGCATTCACAACTCTCAACATTCCCATTCACGTCTCTAGCGGCGGTTGCGGTTGGTGGCTGCTGTGTGTTTTTTGAGTCCGGACTGCGGTGAGTCTTCATTAGTCCCGAAAAGTATCTGCGTCGCTAACGCGTGGATGTCGTGTCGAGACGCGGTTATCAAAAAAAGGAGTGAAAAAGAATAAATGAGGTGTTGGAGTGCACATCTTATTAACGAGGTACTTGCGACAGGCTACGGCAGCCGAAGAATAAGACTGCAAAGTTGGTGGCGGCGGCGGAACGTCGCGATAAGGGTTTTTGGGAGGTGCTGACTGGATCTTTTGAAAGCACTATCAGCGCGCCTATATTGATTTCTTCGGCAGACTTGAATGTCGACTCAGCATCTTGTCCGCGGCCAACCGATGCTGATTTTCCAAAGTCAAATATTAATTAAATTGAACTAATATATTATTTGATGGCTAAAGTTGAACTATTTTTATGTTGGACTTTGATGAGGATTTATGACAACATATACGCTTGGCGAGTGGAGACGCTTAAGTTAGTTTTGTGTTTATAGTGTGTACATAAAATTTGAATGAATGCTGAAGGCAGGAAGGCAAGGATAATAGAACGATAAACGTTTGAATTATTTATCAGGCTAACAGTATGCCAACTTTACTCTTGTTCCACTTCTTCTGCTTCTCTCTCGTGGAAGCACGAACTAACTTTTACCCCTCATCTTGAAGCGATGTCTTTTTTGTTGCTTCGCTTGGAAGTTGATGTGTCTACTCCTATCCATCAAAGTAAATGCAATTGAAATTATTTTCATTTAGAAGATGAATGGAAGATGGAGCACATGTGTTTAAAGCATGCAAAGAGAAAATTTGATTTTAAAAAATTATGGAAATGGAAATAAATAAGCATTATTTTGTAATATTTAAAGATTAGCTTTATCAAAAACAAGATTATCATTTTTTTTGCGGATAATTTGTCTGTTTTTCTCAACATATTTAGTTATTATTATTTTTAAATTTGTTTCCTTGAAAAATAATTGTTAAAATAATTCTCTTCCATTCTTCACTTTGTGTTGTACCTAATCTATAATATAAATGTATCTTCCTAGCAGTATTGGTGATATTGCACATGCAGTAGCCGCCGCCACCGCTGCTACCAACAGTACGGCTAGTGGTGAGCGACTGCTGTTCACAGACCGCACACCCCTGATAGATGACCGCGTGCGGGACTTTACAGCATTTTATTTATTACTCATTTCATTTCACTCTTTGCGCCCGTCTCCCTTCTGCCTGCACCGTCAACCTCTGTCCTGCCGCCAGTGTCCTGCGCGCCGTGATGAATGTCCTGCCATGTATTACCGTGTCGCCGCAACGCAGCGGACAGCTTTATTGGCAGGTTTCAAACTGGCCCGGCCGCCTCGACTTTAAAGCGAAAATTTATATCGTGGCGACAATCTTTTTACCACGCTGGAAATTCTTGCATGACACTAGATACTAGAATTTCTTCGACGTGAAAAATCTGGCCACTCTGTCCGAAGAATGCTGAAGTATTGATCATAGATTGTCTTCGGCTGAGAGGAGGGGTACTTGCTTAGAAGTATTTAGATCGCAATAATTCTGCTCGATTGCGGCGTTTGTATCTGCTAATTGCCACTTGATCAATGTTGGCGGATAATTGGGGATGGTGCAGGGATGTCGTCCATCTTGTCGTCTTTACTTTCAGTTTAATCCGAAGAGAAGATGCCGAGTTTGGAGAGTGTGCGAATACAATGTTTCAATAAATTATTGCAACGGATTTATCTCGGTATATATTGCATATTTTTCGAATGCACAAATGCCACGCAGAGTTCTTCTTTTGCTCGCGGCTTTACAGCAACTAACTGCAGTCCTTATCTCAAATTACATTGCTGGGACTGCACTCGCAGTCAAGATAAATACTCATTCTACATGGTAACACGCTCACTCGCAATGTGTTGCCTCCATAAAATAGTGTTTTATTTTATCTCCACGTTGCCAATGCACCGAACGAGCCATATCTTACTTCATCTTCTTCATTCTTGTTTTTTGGCCAATTTATTTATTTAACTTTGTACATTAGTACATTTTCAAAAAGCACTTGTACACGAGGGCGTAGAGCGCATGGGAAGCAATAAACGAGTGCCCGCGACGGAAGCGATTTTTTATTTATCGCTTTTATTATTAAGTAAGGAAGACACTAAATTAATTTTATCGCTGTTGAAAACGTCCTGTCCCGGTTGTAGTAGTACGTTGTTTGCCATTTCATTTTTTAATCCCGCTCCGAATGATAAACTTTGGCGAACTTTGACAATTTTAATGTCTGCGTTTTGTTGATATTGATAACATAGCTTTGTGCAGGTCTAATGCAAGCACTAGATGACTCCAATAAGTTATAAGCATGCATGCATGCATTTGGTGCTTTACGCAAAAATCTTTACAATCTCTGCTGCTCCCGTCTCGGTTTATTACAACCGTCGTCCGCCATCTTTCATCGGAATTGCGCATTCTCGGCCAGATAAAGGCGACCATTAATCAATTTAATTTGTATCGCGCTTTGTGCACTGCAGTCGTAAAAATTTGATGGACCACATTTATTAATGAAAATGTTTTAATGGCGCGACAGATTCTTTATATGCGCATATTTCGCGTGTAGCTACTACATTCTAAATTGGGGGGTTGATCCGGACGTGGATGAAAACGGGGTTTGAGGTTGTAGACTGATTAATTGCTCTGCTTGTTATGACTGCAAATATATCTCGGTGCTTGGCTGCAGAGACCTGAAAATGGAGAACATAATGCTTACGACGTCCAACGATCGCATCAAGATTGTTGATTTTGGCTTGAGCAACTTGTACGTCCGGGATCGGCTGCTGCACACTCATTGCGGATCACCGGAGTACGCGGCGCCGGAACTGTTTGTCGAAGGCAAGCCATACGGGCCGGAAGTTGATCTTTGGAGTTTGTGAGTAACTTCTTATAAATTAATAAAAAGTTTTACTGCGTCGTCCTTTTAATGGGTAAAATTTTAATGACTTTGTTCTATATTCAGAGGTGTTATCCTCTATGGAATGGCTGTCGGTCAACTGCCATTTGTAAGTGGATCCCGCGAGGGTGTGCCAGCCAACCAACGTCGCGAAAAACTAATCGAGCAAATAAACAAGGGCTTCTCAGCACCCCAACGCAAGTCCCTATCCCCTTTCTCGACCGAATTTAAAACAATGATGGGCAAGCTCTTAGTTTCCGATGCTGCTAAGCGGATCAGAATCACCGATCTCATTTTCCACCCGTGGGTGACCGAAAAAGGACGAAAAGCTATTCGATCTAACCCGCTCAAGAAGTTGGACGAACGAGCTAAGAACGATGTAAAGCAAACTTCCGCGCGCAATCCTCTGCCATTCCTATGACCTTTTTGTGTTTCATAGATTATTCAAGACGTGGCGACGGCTTGTGACTTACCAAGAGATGATGTTCAACGCTCCATTCTTCACGAAGAACAGGGTAATTTGGCCGGTATGTATCACTTACTGGCGCATCGTACGCTGCAACAGGGTATTGATATGGAAGCTCATATTTCCAAACTGAGCATACCGCAATCTAGTCGACCCACCGCCACTACACGCATTGAAAATGTCGCCAAAAGTATTAGAGTCCGATCGCAGGCAACGAAAAAGCAGGACACCGCCAGGTCAACACCCGCGCCAAGAACAACTGCGCTTGTTCCCAAGAAACCCGAAAGTGTTAAGCATGTCAAGACTGTATGTGATACCGCACGGGGCTATGGTGATATGGTTCTTAGAAAAACTATCGGGACGAAGCGAGCAATTGTCGGTAATGAGATGGCTATAAAAGCGCGCAAAGGTAGCGCGCCAGAAGAACTCGACGTAGCAAAAAGTGCCAACAGTGCAAATGTCACTTCCCAGGAAAACACCGAGATGAATAGCTGTAAGCCGGTAACGTCTGTGCGTGCCATAAGAAAATCCACAGCGATTGAGAGCGAAGGAAAAAGAGCGTTGACGACGCACAATCAGCCGAATCACACGAAGTCGCCAGCCGGTGATGGAGTACGCGGTGATAAAGAGCGTTTGATTGAAGCTTTCATGGATTCGTGTCCTGCGAAGAACACACGCAGCAGAAAGCAAAATCAAGATCTACTGAAGCAAACTTTAGTCCACAATCCACGACTAGCTACGTAAAATCTCCATTTTCATAGTTTGTGATATATTCTAATTGCTATTGACCATAATATTTTAGGCTTAGAAATAATTATAGATCATTAAATCTTACGAAATCACCTGAGCCGCCCTCACCTGCTCCTAGGCCAGCCAGTAAGTCTCTGCCAACAGGACCCATCAGCCCAACGGCAGACCGCAGCGGAAAACGTCGCAGGTAAGATCCACGTTCGCATCATCCCAAAGCGATTGCAATTCAGTGAGTGCAGTTTGTTGCCAGTGTTGCAAATGAATCACACCACGACGAGTGCGACGCACGCTTTGCGAAAAAGCGCGCAGCCCAAGTCTAGACTGCACCAAGGTACAAAAAGCGCACCACTTGAACGCCCCGACGACATCAAACGGCTTAGCAACGGTGGTAACACTCGCCAGACATTTCTCTTATTCAAAGTATGCCACGCTAATCCCAATAGCATTAAATGGAGTGTTTGATTAATTTAGGTATAAATGGAAAAGTAGATCTGAGCAACGAACCGATCGCGCGGTCCATTGCTGGCTACATGACTAGGAATATAAAGAAGCCAACGTGGAATCAGTAAGTAGGATCAATTGATTTTGCTAAACGAAACCTGTCACCTATTTAATCCCAACAATCCATTAATCATTGTTCCTTCCAGTTGAAGTAGATTAAGGGTGCGACGACCAATTATGGCTTGTGATCATCCAGTCCTGAACACATCTTCGTGTATTACTTTGTGTGTAAACAACAGTAATGGATTTAGTCCGTCCCGAATAAATAATGTAATATATTGAACTAAACTATCTTGTTTTAATGAAAATGGAACAAAGTTTAAAAACTGTTTGACTTATAGCAAGTTTATAGTCATTTTTAAAGCCAAAAACGAATTTATTTTATCACAATAAATGCTTCTAAATTCAACAGCTAATACCCTGTATCCATAATAGAAAATAATTCACAAATTACATTCCAAGATATTGATTACACATTTAGGTAAGAAAAAATCCACGATGTACGATGTCGTAAATTGAAAAGATTAACAGATCACTCGATCCTAAATCGAATTAAAGCTTTGTCGTATACGTTTGAACAGATACGGCGGAATATTTTGCGGATAATTTGCTGGTTTCGCAGCATAGCTACCTCCACGTCGCACAGCGTTTAAAGGGCCTCGCGCGCTGAAATTGGAAAACACTTTAATGTACATCGCTGACTGGCAAGTGCATCGCGATGTTCAACAGCAAGAGGGTATGTTAGAGCAGATCACTGTCTGTTTGAAATATTGATAGTTGTGTTGCACCCAGAATAGCTGTGGCTATGCGGAAATCATCCACCACCGGGAATGGCTGCCAGCTTGGGAGACAGAAACATTTACACATAATTTTTGAGGATAGATTAGAATGAGCAGTACGATGATGAGTCACATGAAGTTGATGCATTGATCTGAAAATGTTAAGTCAAGCAAACACAAAGCGAAAGAAATGGAAACGAGGCCATGGTGACCAAGAAGAAGATATCTTTCGTGGTTTTAGAAGTAACAAGAAACAATTAAAGATTCAAATTTATTCATGATCGCCAACAAGTTTTCAGTTATTCTAGGCTTACAATATGTGTTTTAACAAGTCTATTACCTGACATTATAATATTCAAGTAAAGTGGCCTCCAGAATTGAACACAATGTAATGTAATTGATGATTGCAACAGTGTAGTGAATGGGTTTATAAATGTTATAAATAATAATGCCTGCTACGAAACAATATCTCTTAGAAAACGTGTGAGGAGTCATAACGGATTAGAGGCAAGTGATAACAGTTGAATTTAAAATCATTGGACAAATTGTCATCAATTGCTTATAACTGGAGAGCACAGGATAGAAATGTTTGCACCCCAAAGTAACAACGAACTGATTGGTTGCACATTTAAAAGTTAACATAAAGAAAATAAAAATGCGGTATTAACAAAACATTTATCCCATAATAACCCAATCAGTACTTGATTTTACAAAAGTGTGGCATATTCTTCAATTGCTGGTACTGAGTTGCATTATTACGGAGTGCAAGCTTAATTTTAGTGCCAGGGTACATCTCTAGGATTTGAAATATTTCCCAATTTAACAAACCTGGCTGTCTGGGACATTCCTTGTGTAGTGGTAGATGACACTGAGTTGCGGTGACTGTCGTTGGGCACTTGGGAGCCATCTCCGCGCAAAACGGCAACTGGCTTCCATGTATTAATATTATGCACTAAATATATAAGATAATAGGAATTTTTATTTGGATTAATCTATTAGCTAATATCTTACTTTTAAACATTCGGACACATCCATCATCACCACTTGAACCAATGACAGTCCCAGTGACATTCCAGCAGACCCTCCACACTGTGCTGCTGTGATCCTCAAAGTGCCCAACAGTTTGGACGTCTAGTCGCGATAAACCACTCTGGATGCTTGCATTATCACTATAAACCAAATTAAAGCCACAATAAAGTAAAACATGATTATTAAGACTACCTTATTGGTGTCAAATTGATGATTTTAAGATCTTTTGATGCCACTGCCAAGATATGAAAAGATCTTCCAAGATTTGGAGCAAAAGCAATATCATGAACAGGTTCAGTGATATTGTTCAATGTTTCAGTTTTATTCCATCTCCTGTTGTTTTCACTGTATTCAAATATGAGAACTTTGCCACCACTTGCTGAGTTTGCATCATCACTTCCAACAGCCAACATTTGAGGATGCATTCTAAAGTAAACAAGATATATATAGCAACAACATTCCTTGAGAGTAAATTAATTTCATACTTTGATAAGCTAGGATTCCAGCTCAAACAACTACAAGACAGTTTACACTGCACTTCATGCTGTAGAGTCCATTGACTCAAATTCATTACATCTGGAGCTTCATAAATCCTAATGATCCCATCTGCTGAACAAGTAGCAAGTTGCAATCCTTGACTTTTAGGCCCAAATTTAACATCTGTCACTGATGTTCGAGAATCTACCAAGTTGGTCCTCCTTACCCAATGCCTGGTACCTCTTTCACCAGGACCAGGAGTTTCACCCACTAAAAAATAAAATATCAGTAATTCAATTATGTTGCTTGTAAATAAATTAGCACCAATTTCTTCCCATACTGCTGCAGTGCGGTCAAATGAACATGTAGCCAAAACTTGGCCAAACTCTGGATGTGCCCAAGTTACTTTCCACACTGATCCACTGTGTGCTTTCCAACTGGATGTTAGAGACCATTTCTCATCACCACTTTGATCCCAAACCTTTAATAAATAAAGTAAGTATTCCCTTTGTTCTTACCATAAATTCAAATTGACGTGATTTCTATACAAACTTTAACATATTGGTCACTTGAACAAGTTGCCATTCGTTCGCCATAAAAGTCGTAGGCGACATCGTGGATTAAATCTTTGTGTTCAGCATTAATTTCTTGTGCTTCAAACATTTCAATTGTAGTATTATCAGTATTATTGATAATTGTTTGCCGCCGAACTGTTGATTTCGGAGATTACGGTTATAACTAGATCAACAAAATGCAGGAAACTTTGAAATCCCTAGGTCAATTCGTTCACGGTCGATACATTTCGGTTCTTGCAAGTCTTTCAGATGTTTGATGTTTATGTTGCTATCTCAACGCAGTTCGCCTATAGTTTGGCTTTTTTTTTGACGGTTGTCAATATGAGCGATAAAAATAAAGCCGGAAAAGCAGGTACTTCAAGTATATGTGCATCTGCAATTAATAAATTGACAACGAAATATTTACTTTTAGAAGATTTGGCAGCTTCAGCAAGTTCATTACGCTCTACGGTATCATCTAGCATTGAAGATATCACTACCTTCATTCAAGAAAAACTGAAGGTAAAGGGATCTGAGCGTTCACGAAGACAAATCTTGGAAGAACCAACAGTTGATGCAGTTTGTGACTATATAAAGTGTGGGAAATGTAAAAATATAATCACAATGGTGGGTGCTGGAATATCCACCTCTGCTGGCATTCCTGACTTTCGATCACCAGGATCTGGTCTTTATGACAATTTACAGAAATATAAACTTCCTCACCCTGAAGCTATTTTCACTCTTGACTACTTTCATCATGATGCAAAGCCATTCTTTTCACTAGCCAAAGAATTATATCCAGGAAGTTTTAAACCAACTAAAGCCCATTATTTTGTGGTACTGTTGGAACAGAAAGGACTATTGTTGAGGCATTTTACCCAAAACATTGACACATTGGAGCGAATTGCAGGAATTAGCAATGAAAAGCTAGTGGAAGCTCATGGTACATTCCACACTGGGCACTGTTTGGGTTGTAGGAATGAATACAGCCAGCAATGGATGAAGGAAAAAATATTTCAAGATGAAATTCCAATATGTGAGAATTGCCCTGGTGTGGTAAAACCAGACATTGTTTTCTTTGGAGAGAATTTACCCAAGAAATTTTACAAATGCATTAAATCAGATTTCAAACACTGTGATTTATTGTTGATTATGGGTTCATCACTGTGTGTTTATCCATTTGCATCTTTAATAGAAAAGTAAGCAATTATCTTAAGCAACAATCATTTACTGATTTTTTTAAATAATAACCTTTATTAGTGTAAGTCGGTATACTCCACGAATGTTGATTAATTTTGAAAAGGCTGGTAACAGAATGGAATTTGATAGTAAAAGCAATACAAGGGATATCCTCATGCTTGGAGATTGTGATGAGCAATGTCAGATTTTGGCAGATAAATTGGGTTGGGGTGTAAGTGCAGGATCAATGGTTATTTACACAAATAATAACAATTTTATTCGGTTTTCTTGTTACAGGATGAGCTGAAGGAACTAGTAAAGACTGAACATGCTAGAATTGATAGAGAAGCTTCAAAAGGCGCAAAGCTTTAAATTTATTTACGCGACAAATGAATTTCTTTTGTAAATTCCTATAATTATCTAGATACAGATATATATTTAAACAATTTTATTGTTATAACGAGTTGAAATATATATTTAAGGGACATTGAAAATGACTTGTACTTTCCCATTTGTACTTTGTACAGGCATAAATATTCCAAAGACACATACTATGCATATTAAGTGGGGTCGAGTATGCGCCATTCACACTCCATTAGAAGGTACTTGTTCATAGTTGTAACAGCTCCCGCAACTGACGTGTCACCAAGAGTCCCAAAATGCCGGCAATCACATTCGATAACCCATTGGTCACAACATGGGCCTTCTACACTGGATTGTTGAGTTTGAAGATGCTGGCAATGTCCATCTACACCGGCGCAACTCGCTTTAAGCATATGGTAATGCGTTATTTGTGTATTAACACGCTTATCCCCGTAATCATAGCAACCAATGTTTGTGCCAACTAAACATCTAAATAATCCTTAAATGTTGATATAAAAATGCGCAATATTTGTTTCATGCGAAAAAATATCTCTTAATTTTCCGACAGTAATGACCGCTGCCTATTTGACAGGGCCAATTACAATTTACCATTATTACTATTTGTTGCAGGCATTTGTAAACCCAGAAGATGGAGCTACGCTCAAGGTAAAACCACGTGTAGATGAAAATGTTGAACGCATTAGACGGTAATTTAAAGTACCTGATTGTATTGCGAACGCAATTAAAACTAGTTAATTTCAGCGCACATCTTAATGACCTTGAAAATATTCCAACTTACATCGTCATCAGTTTTTTGTATGTTCTGACAAACCCATCTTTAAGTTTCGCTACTTTGCTGTTTCGTTTGGTAACTGCAGGTCGTTTCTTGCATACCTTTGTGTACGCCGTTGTTCCCTTGCCACAACCATCTCGTGTTATTGCGTTCGCCATACCTTATGGCATCAGCTGGTATATGGGACTTCAAGCAGTCATGCATTTTATGGTTTAAACATTTAACGCTCGACTTTTAGTAACAGTTATGTAGATTATTAGTTTTTGTATTAGAAGATAGAATATTTAGCAATGTCATGGTGAATGGACCTTTCAATGATAATAAAATGTTTTTTTGACTCCTGATTGATTTTGCAATACTTCTAGCGAGATAACATGAAGTCGTCAATACATGTTTTGTTAAACAAACCCCCACCAGAAAACTGCATTAACTGCCGGCCTAACAGTCCCGAGTTTGGAGGCTGGAGGATTTTGGTTGCTTCAATTAGAAGGATAATATTACATTTGTACTTAGAAAGTCCTCGATAAGTTTTATAATGTCCCAAGCTGAGTGCAAAAGGAAATCGAGCGACGCGAGCCCTAAAATCGAAAAAGTATGCGTTATCAAGAAAACTAAAGCAGAGTTTGATATGAAAAATTTTGTACGCCCGGATCAGCCATCAAAATGTACTTGGCATAAGGGAGCCGATCCAAAAAGTTCTCCTCATTCAAAAATAAGAGTGTAAGTACTAATTCATGTTTGATTGCAAAACTTTATTTACTGCAAGACATCATGACGGAGCAATCGAAACGTGCTTTTAACACATGCATAACCTCAACAACCAATTACAGAAGCAAGAACTTTATCAAATGTTGCAATCTATGGCGTGGCTTTTAAGATAATATTATGTAAAATATTATTTAAGAAGCTTAAGCAACTTATCATGATTATAGCGATCAATTGTAATAAATAATTGTTAAATTAGCTTCAAGTATCAGTAGTGGAGTAGTGGAGATTCTAAGCAAATTTTCTTTTGTTTTTTTTTTCTTTCTAGAAAACACACTGATGCAGTTCTACCAAATATTTTACACACGGTGGGAAACACCCCCATGATCAAACTCAACAAGATTCCTCAATCAATGGACATAAAATGTGATATGTGTATGTTTTCAATCTCTCCATGTTTGTTTATTTCCCTCTATAGTTATTTTCTTTCTTGTTTATTTTAGATGTGAAATGTGAATTTTTCAACCCCGGTGGCTCCGTAAAGGACCGCATTGGTTACCGAATGGTAGAAGACGCGGAGAGTCAGGGACTTCTTCAACCGGGTTCTACCATCATTGAACCCACTTCCGGTAACACTGGTATTGGTCTCGCACTGGCATCGGCTGTAAAGGGGTACCGTTGCGTTATTGTTATGCCTGAAAAAATGTCCAACGAGAAAGTCGATACATTGCGAGCACTCGGTGCTGAAATTATCCGTACTCCTACCGCAGCTTCGTTTGATTCTCCTGAAGGTTTGATTGCAGTATCCCAAAAATTGCAGCAACAAATTCCGAACTCGATTATCCTGGATCAGTACCGCAACTGTGGTAATCCATTAGCCCATTATGATACCACTGCTGAAGAAATTTTAGAACCTTTTAATGGAAAAGTGGACATGGTTGTTGTTGGTGCTGGTACTGGCGGAACTGTCTGTGGAATTGGTCGTCGCATAAAAGAAACAAATTCAGGATGTATTGTAGTTGCTGCCGATCCTGAGGGTTCCATTCTAGCTGTACCTGCGTCGTTGAATGAAAGCAACGTTAGCTTTTATGAAGTTGAAGGTATTGGCTATGATTTTGTTCCTACTGTGTTAGATCGTGAGGTTGTGGATGTTTGGATCAAAGGAAATGATGCAGAAGCTCTTCCAATGGCGAAGAGGCTCATCCGTGAGGAAGGTCTCCTTTGCGGTGGTAGCAGTGGATTCAATCTAAGTTGCGCTTTGAGAGCTGCAGCTGATTTGAAGGCAGGTCAAAAATGCGTTGTTATTCTACCTGATGGAATTAGAAATTACATGACCAAATTTGTTTCTGACCAATGGATGGAAGCAAGACGTCTGAAGCCATGTGTCAACTTAAACAACCATGGATGGTGGGACCACAAAGTGTCTGAGATGAATCTCCAGCCACCACCTATATTGAAATGCACAACCACTTGTGCCCAAGCTCTGCAAATCATGAAAGAAAAAGGTTTCAGCCACCTTCCAATGATAGACTGTAATGGGGCCCTCATGGGAATGCTAACTGGTAGCCTTCTGGTCAAGAAGTTAATGAATAAATTCATTGAGATGAACGACGCCATCTCCAATGCTGTTGAGCTGAAATACTATAAAGTTGACGGGGAATGTAGTTTGGGACTTCTATCTCGAATTATGGAAATTGATAATTTTGTCTTGGTCATCCAAGGTTTGGAAAAGGAAAATTATTTGTTTCATACACATATATTAATTAAAACATTCATTTTACAGGTTCAGGAAAAGCAGAGCAAGTACAAGGAATGGTTGATAATATCAGCTTCTTACACTTCATCAGCCAACAAGGTAGAAAAAATAGAAACTGAGAATAAACCTCAATAAACATGTTTAAATTGTTACATTCTATGATCTTTGAATTTGAATGTGGAATTTACAAGAAGGCATTGTTTGCACTTCAGCTGTGACATAACAGTTTACCCCTAAATTTGCCAAGCCACCTCTCAAAACTCCACAAGTGTAAGCCACATATCGTGGAGCTAGTTCCAAATACTGTTTACCATGGGAAATCCTTGTGAGAAAGTGAAATGCATTGTCATGCAGTACATAAACACCCTGATGATTTGTTCTTAGGTTGTCAATTTGTTTCTTGTAAATTGCAGTCCAAAAGTCTGTGCAGATAAATTTCATTGTATCTAATTCATCTTTGAATCTGGGCATATCTTTTGTTAATCTGCAAGTGAATTAATGATACTTTGATTTTAATGAACTAAAGAGAATATAAATACCTCTCAATAATTTTGTATCCTGTTGAGAAGCCAATGTACTCCAGGCTGGACAAATCTTCATCCTGATATATTGAACAAGTTTGGAGTGGTAACAAGGGGATTATTGCTAGGTTGTCTTACCTTTGTATTTTTATTCTTCATTATATTTTGCTCCAGGACGTAATTTACAACTTCCGAGTGGAGAAACTCAAATATGGTTTCTTCAGACATTATTTGCAATGTCAAGCTACTACGTGATGTTGTGTTTAATGCGCTGCAAAGAATGAGCTTGAATCTGAGGTTATAAACTAACTTAAACAATTGACCAACTGCTTGAACAGCGTATTGAATGTTGTTAAACTTGACAGTAAAGTAATAATGCCTGAAGATATTATTGTTAACTGTTCTGTACCACCAGATGTGCAGTTGAATTTAAGGGGTTTAATTAAAAAATATCCTGATGGAATTTGGGCATCTCAATTAGAAAAGAAATACAGGTAAGAATTTGCAAGTTTTTTTAAAATCTTTTTGCTATGATTACTGTTTATTATTATTACGTTCCTCATCTCTAAACATCAGGAATAAATTTGGGGCTTCCATTCTATATGAGGATTATGGATTTGGCTCAATTGAACATATGTGTACTGAAATAACACATATCCTTCAATATGCCAAGCATTTCAAAGGGGATTTTAAAATTTACCCAGTTAATAAAAAGGTACCTATTGGAGATGTTATATTGTCAAATGAAGATCTTACCCTTCCAGGAAGTATTGTAAAAGAAAATGAAATTATTCCTGCCCAAAAACTTCCTGCTACCACTGATGTAATCTCTATCTGGATTTGTCAAACATATGACCCTAGCAAGTTTTGGTTTCACACAAATTATAGGTCTGCAGCATTGAAAGATATTATGAACCGCCTGCAATTATTCTATGTATCTACCAAAGAATATTATCAATTTCCAACATACAAGCTAAGAAAAGGAATTTATTGTGTGGCTTTATTCCAAAGGCAGTTTCATAGGGCTATTGTTGCTGACATGCTTCCACAATTAATGCACAGTGTCAAGGTTATTATTGATGCTTAAATAATTAAGTAAATATTAATTACTTACACTTAATCTAGGTTTACTACATTGACTATGGAACTGTTGATACAGTGAATACTAAGGATATCTTTTATCTTCATGAATCATTTAAAACACCTGAAGCTTTCGCGTTAAGAGGTCGATTGGCGCATGCACAACCAAAAGGTTTAAGAATGCCATGGTCATCAGTTGCAATTACTATGTTTGATGAGCTGGTTACAGAAGTAATGATTCAGGCAAAAATCGAGGCATGGCACAAAGAGGTAAAAATAAAATCCAACTTATGAATTCTAAATTAGGTATAATTTATTATTATAGGGTGAAAGATCTATATATGATTTAAAGCTTGGAAAGAAACAGCAAAATACAACTTTGTATATACACAGTCAACTGATTACAAAGCACTTAGCAGTGGGTACATGTGATGCTCAAAACCCAGAGGAATCCATTCCAGAGTTTGCAGGAGGCACTCAATTTATGCATTTGGTGCCAACTTTTAAGGATATTGAGGAAGGAATTGCTCCAACAAGAACAGAGTTGATTACATTGAAGAAAATTGGTTATCCAATGACAAAAATTTTAGGAAAATACATTTCTTAAAGCAATTTTCTCTACGTGAATATTTACTACCTAAAAAGTGAATTGATGGTAAATATTTGATTATCTTATTTGACTTATTTAATAAATATATTTCTACTTAGGTCTGTTTTATATTTATCTATAAATTAGTACAGTTATATTTTATGCTCCCTCAAGTTTTGATATTATTGCAAATAAGCATTTTTAAATTGGTTAAAATGTAACAAATATACAAAATAAGCCCGTTTAATAATTCAATAAGTAAATATTTTGAAACAGAGCAATGAAATACAAATTTATTTATTATAAGTGGTAGACTAGTTTCAATTTAAAGAAACAAGTTTAATTTGTTCTTCCATGGATTTTGTACATCTATTGCAAATTTAATCTATCCCAAAAATATTGTCAAAGGTGTTGAATTTTAAATATTTTATATATGTTTCTGCCAATCGTTTCGGCTAGACAAACTCAAATACTACTTAAATACATAACACAACAAAACAGTCTTTAAAAACCTAGAAAATAAAGAGATCTATAGATCGTAGAAGATAGATAGTAAAAGCCCGTAATTGAATAATTTGCCCTTTTGTCAAACCAACGGCAAAGTGCATAACCCAAAAGCAGTTGTAAACACGTGCATCTTAAGACTTCAAGAAAATCTACCTTATTATCCTTAAGCATTCAGTATGGGTGTTGAAAATGATTTCAACGAGTTTATAGAGCTTCACCAGCCTCAACTACAACTCTCTGGAGTTCCTCAAATTTTCTGGACCACTTTGTATCAAAAACTAAGAACTGAAAATTTTGACTCTGGCAACACATTTCAACTTACCCAAATTGACTATGAAGACGATGATAAAGATCCATACGATCCGATATTCCAACTTCAAATAAAACTCTCTGAGGGAATATCATGTACTGATCCATCTCAAATTTATTTAGTTGATCATGCATGGACTTTTAATATTAGTGAAGCCAAAACCCAACTATCACAACATGAAGGACTTTTGGAAAGAATGTGCAATATCATGGGACTATCAAAAGGAAAGCACACAAAAGAACAACTAGTAGAATCAGTGTTTGATGACACATGGAAGTATGCTAATACATATTTTGTCCCTTCAGCAACAAATGTAGAGGATCAGCTTCCAATTTGGTACATTATGGATGAGTTAGGGTCTGCAATTTGTCATTCTGACACTCCAAACTTTAAAATGGTGCCATTCTTGTACCTCAATCAACATATTACCTATTCTTTAATATTTCCACTGAAAGATTGTGAGCATACAGATGTGATCACCAGGAATTTTGTGGAAAGAGCAGTGTCTACAGATAGAAGTGCCTTACTTCTCCCTTGGATCTATGCAGACTTAACACATTTGTCTTTTAATCATGTTGCTGTTACTCCAGATTACTTCTTGGGTGGACATATAAAGGAATCCTTACCTTTGTTAGAAAATTTGAGCAAAAGTAATGAACAACCAGTTAATAAAAAACTGAAAGTTTATGCCGAGTATAAATTTATCCATGAGTATTTAAATGATGAAAAGTTTGAATTAGTACACACTGCAGAAGATGCTGACATTCTATGGTATACATCTCACTTTAAAAAGTTTGAGGAGTTGTCTGAAGAGGTTCCACATAAATTTGTTAATCAATATCCCTATGAATATATCCTGACAAACAAAGACTTGCTTTGTATTGTTTGTCGGATGAAAAATGAAGAGAATCTAATTAATTTGGAAACAATGCAGATAAAACCAAAGTGGTTACCTGTCACTTACAATCTGAATACTGAAGTATCACAGTTTGTGAGTTACTTTCAGAATCGTGATGTCAAAGGTTTAGATAATCACTGGATTGTGAAGCCATTTAATTTAGCAAGGGGTTTAGACACTCACATAACAAATAACATTAATTGTATATTGAGATTACAAAGTTCAGGACCAAAAATTGCGCAGAAGTATATTGAGAGGCCAATTCTCTTTGATAGACCTGGTATTGGTGCCGTTAAATTTGATATCCGTTACGTTATTCTCCTGAAAAGCATTAAGCCATTGGTGGTCTACATTTACAATAATTTCTTCTTGCGTTTTGCGAATCAATCCTTTTCCCTTAACGACTTACACAACTATGAAAAACACTTCACTGTTATGAACTACAATGAAAAAGCTGTGCTAAAACATATGCTCTGTGATGAATTCAAACAACAATGGAAAGAACAATTTGATATGGAGTGGTGCAAAGTAGAAATCTCTATATGTGAAATGTTAAAGGATGTTTTTGAATGTGCGACAAGTGGGCCACCACCATGTGGCTTGCCGGAAAGTCCACAAAGTCGTGCTCTATATGCAGCGGACATAATGTTAGAACATGGCAATCGTGAAGAAATCACTCCTAAATTACTGGAAATCAATTGGATGCCGGATTGCAAACGTGCGTGTGAATATTACCCCAATTTTTATAATAATATTTTCAGTTTATTGTTTTTGGGAATTGAAAATGAAGTTTTTACTAAGTTGTAAAGTTTACGCACGCGTCGTGTATTGTTATACTTTTGCTATATTGGTAATAAAGCAACTTTCACATAATTTAATATTTAGTACATTGGGAATGTTGCGCATGTTATACAAAATTTTAATATCATTTAATACATAAAATTTACCTGATAATGTAGGAATTTCGTGTGAAAAATAACCGGTGGTTTACATATTGTAGGAAATGACTTGTAAGCAACAAAAAGAATTGATTTTCGAGGCGTGAGATTCATTCATTGCCGCATGAAAGTTTGTTTTGGTGCGCATGCGCTTCCCAAAATTTTTAAACTACGTACATATAAAGTTTTATTGTTAACAAATATGTAGCTGATAATGAAAGCATTACGTTGACACAACGAGCGCTTTTCACATTATTCACCATTTGCCTTTGTTCAGGAAACGTTGTGCCGGTCGCAATAAACTAATCAATAACACAAGTTGAGACACTGTCATTGCCAATTCATATTAAATGCAGAATTGACAAAGCTGCAAGATGAAACAATCATAGGTGAGTAAAAAGAGTGCGTGTTGGAATTAAATTTAAACAATCAGCGGTATCAGTGCCAGGTTAGCAGTTGTCGCAGTTGTGTCACTCATTTCGCATTGCTTGTCAACTTCTTGCTGCTTCTGCACCTTCTCGCATCATTCCACACACCTTGTAACCCCTCCTCGGTCAGCACCTCGCTGGGTTGCATATGCCGAAGATTCATCCGCATTGGCATCAGTTAGCTTTTGCCATGTCGAAAAAATCTGTCGACGTGAGCAGTTTCGCCGTGCGGCAACGGCTGTGTGGTCGTGTTCTTGCCCTGCCGCACGGCCTTGCGCGTCGTTCCCGAGTAGTGTGGAGTGGCACGCGTCCCAGCAGCCCGAGAAGCGCACTCGATAGCTGATAAGAATGATTTCGATAACAAACGGCTTATATACGCTAGCCTCCATCTACTATGTTATCATTCCCATAGGCTACCTCACCAAGTAAGCTTCGCCGTCGAGTGCTTTGATTCTAATAATCGTGTATTGTTTTTACCCGTCCATTAGGTGGTGGTTCACGGAGAAGGAAATGGCGGGAAAGGGGGTGGTGTTGGTAACTGGGGGTGCTGGGTACGTGGGTTCACATACCGTGATTGAACTGCTCAACAACAACTACAGCGTGATCGCCATCGACAACCTGGTGAATTGCTATGCAGAGAAGAATCAGATGCCAGAATCACTCAAGAGGGTGGAGAAAATTACTGGGAAGCAAATTGTCTTCTACAATGTAGATATACGCGATAAATCAGCGTTGGAAAAGGTCTTTAAATTGGTGGGTCTTGCTTGTTGGTGGGATACAGTTTGGGCATGTTTTCATTGACTGTTTCAGCATAAAATAGATGTTGTCATCCACTTTGCTGCATTGAAAGCTGTAGGAGAGTCTGTGCAAATTCCACTCATGTATTATCAGAATAATATTGCTGGGTCTGGAGTGTTATTCCAAGTAAGTTGGGAGACATACCATGTAAACAAAGCCACTGATTTGTTTACTGTTTCCAGGTGATGAGTGATTTCAATGTCAAAAAGCTGGTGTTCTCATCATCTGCTACTGTGTATGGCACTCCACAGTACCTGCCAATCACAGAAGATCACATAACAGGCCAAGGATGTACGAATCCATACGGTAAAACCAAATATTTTGTCGAGGAGATTCTGAAAGATGTGTGCACCTCAGATAAGGTAGTCCAATATTATCTCAATACACGCCGTTTTGTGCTAAACACACATTATTGTAGGAGTGGCAGGTTATTCTCCTCCGTTATTTTAATCCAGTTGGTGCCCATGAGTCGGGATTAATCGGAGAAAACCCTTCAGGCATTCCCAACAATTTGATGCCTTACATTGCTCAAGTGGCTGTTGGTCGTCGCGAATGCCTGAAGATATTTGGCGATGACTATGAAACTCCCGATGGAACAGGTGTACGAGATTATATACATATCAGTGATCTAGCTGCTGGTCACTTGAAGGCACTGCACAAATTCAAAGATCCATCATTCACCGGATGGAAGGCGTACAATCTGGGTACTGGCAAAGGTTTCTCAGTACTTGATATGGTGAAAGCATTTGAGAAAGCGTCAGGGCGTAAAATTCAATATGAAATTGTTGAACGACGCGACGGCGATGTGGCCGCGAGTTATGCAGATCCTTCGTTAGCAAACGAAGAATTGGACTGGTCTGCTCGCAAAGGCATTAATGATATGTGTGCTGATACTTGGAACTGGCAAGTTAACAACCCAAACGGCTTCGAGAGTTCCTGATTTTTAGTTTAAAATATGGAGTTTTGCGCTTAACCCTGCTTTACAACTACTTGTCCGCCAAGCGTCTCGTTCTAAAGCAGGGTTGACTTGCTCGCAATTTTAATTAAATGACTTATATATTATTTATCTGCAGTAGCAAGCGTGAGACGAATATTTGAGGCGTAACGATGCATTTCCAAATCCGTAATAAAAAGATATTTATGTAATTTCACATAGTTTATTGAGGTAGAGATTGCTCTTCATTTTCGTACATGTTAATCACAGCACGAGTTAATATACATTTTGTCATTTCACAAGTACAATACGCGGGATGTTCAATTTCATCCGGACTTAACATGCGTAATTCAATAGTGTACCGGCGATATGTGTCTTCTGATCTTGAAAACTTTATACTTACAGCAATGGGTTCATCCTTTTCCACTTGAGTCTCTTGTGGGAGTACTATAACTGTTTGCTTCCAATGAGTGGGTGGATCATCTGGATCAGTTGATAAAATGATTGGTTCTGTTGTGCCATAGGAAGGAAATGTACATGTAAACCAAAGTGCTACTCCTTGATATCTTGATTGTTGTTGAGAGACAAAAATATGCTCCAATGAAATTGAATTTAAGTCTTCAAGTGTGGTGTGTCTTAAATCACACCAGAAAACTGATTCTGGTGTTGCTATAATGTCAGTTCCAATCAGATTAAGTGTTTGTGGTTTATCAGTTGTGCCCAAACGCAAATATTTCGCAAAAGACTTCATTGAAATGCCTTCAACATTCACCCAATCACTGTACATTGAAGGGACACTACAAAAACATCATTCTTAGTATCAGGTATAGTTCATCATCAGTTTCATAGTACCTGCAAGGTGCAGCATATATTGTAGCTGATTCAGGAAACATCAATCCATCTTTCTTCAAAAACTTGTCTCTTGCAAAGAGCACAGAGTCTAACATGCCCTCATGCAACAGGTAGAAACCCATCCATTCAGACACTATAATATCAACTTTCTCATCTCTTGGAAGGATGAAGTCTTCAATTCGTGAATGGATAACCTGAACTATGTTGTCATAGTTATTTTCTGCAACAATTTCTTGGGCCAATTTATATGTATGACTGGCCTCAATGGCATACACTTTTGCAGCCCCCACTTGTGCACACATGATTGAAAGTATTCCAGTGCCAGCACCAACATCCATAACAACTTTTCCTTTGATATGTTCTGCATTGTCAATAATTGCTTGCCTGTAGGCTTTGTTTCGACAACTGTCCTCAAGCATAAGTTTGTGTATCTAAAAGGAAGACACAAATTAATGTGAAGGCAAATATAATGAGATTACTTACCTGCAAATCTTCATAGCTATTGAAATAAGCATTTTCTGTATCTTCCATTGCTAGTCTGTGAAATTAGAAATGCAAACAAAAAGATAATGAACACGGACCGGACCATTCACTAATAAACACGTGGGTTGTTAGGCGGCTTTTTTAAATAACAAATTGTTCGGAAAATTAACTTGCTTTAATCACAAATTCTGTACATCGATACATAAGCCGTGTCGGCAGATGAATGCATATTTCCAAGCACAATCTGAAGGTTCGAGCAAGAAGCAGCCCGAAGCGTTTGCATCCGAAAACTTGGAAAAAAATCCAGAAGTATTCCAACACCGTAACCTCGCAAATTTGAATGCGTAACGTAAGGGCGTAAAATTAATTACCTGCAAATGAATATGGGTGTTAAATTATTTTTTTAGTAGTAAGCAAATTCAAAACCCAAAAAATTATTAACATGTTGGATTCTTAGGCTGTAAATATTATGAATTGCGCTATTACTTACTTTATGCTTGGCTTGTATTATTTTGTGAGTGCTGGTCATGTTAGTTTTACTCACGAATATCAGGCATTCAAAAAACATTTAGTAGGACATGATTAGTGCTCATATAACGTTCCAATTTTAACTTTTGCAAAAAATTAAGCTTTATATAAATAAATACGACGAAATACAGAATACTGCTCAATTTCATAATTTTATACTTATAGCATAATAAAATACAAATACTTTACATTATATTACATTTAACACTTTATGTTTGAATACAAGTTTTTTTGCGTTCAGCCTTTCTCTTCTTGAAAGAGTAAACTTCAGCATAGTTTCCATTTTTCATGGAATGCAAATATATTCACAGCACATTCTTATCAATATAATTCTCTATCAGACCGGTTTGTCAGATACGATCAGGAGAGAAAAGTGTATCCTCTTTGTCTACTGGCGGAGGTCCAGAAATAATTTTATTATTACTGGGACCTTGAGTAAGATATCCTGCTGAAGTTGGTGTAGCAGCTGTAAAAGAAACAATTATAGTTACAAATTGTATCGCCTATAAAATTGTGTAACATACCCGTAAGACACGCAATGGTAGGGGCACTGGAAATAAACAAATCATGTTTCTGGTCCTTGTAATCACACCACACTGAACTCTTCTCTAAGATTAAGCAGACTTTATCCCCGTACAACAAACTGCGCGTCATTGCTTTCAACGCCTTGACAATCTGCGCTTTTGTCATCGCCGGGTTCTCCGCAATTTCCAGGCGACCATCCAACAAATCAAGCAGAAATTGAACGAAGTCAACATCTAAAGCTTGTTTTACAAGCTGATCTTGATTCGTCGAAAAAAGTCTATGCAATGTTTCACATGCAACTGGTACCATATCTTTCCGCACTTGCATTGCTTGTTTTAATGGGTGCATACAATCTGTTTGGGCAATAGCAGTTATGCAGACCTATAAGAAATCAATTTTATTTACTGACAACTCCTACAGGGTGTATTACGTACCGTGCTATTAGATAGAGCATGCAAAATTTGAATCGACGATTTTGGAACAGATACTTGTCTGATATTACATCCCATCTGTCTGCAGAGTCGCGGAATATGTCCCATTGAAGGTACCATATCAAGAAGCGCTGGTTGTGCATACAAAAGAGCACATAATGCATTCGTCGCCATCTCTAAAAAGTCGACATTTGGCTTTTCCTTTGCCATAAGAGTGAGACAGGTCTCCATTAGTTCAGAGAGGAATTCCTTCGGTTTTCTTAATGTCCACGTTGGATTTGAGACAAATATCCGAATGTAAACTCCTCCAACGACGTATTCATTTGGATGCGCGACTGTGGAGAGACCATTGTTGTCTGGTATCTTCCAGAGAAGAGATGGGTTTTGAGCTTGAGCTCCTTGATGCCTAAAAATACCATTTAGAACTAGTGACCTAACAACGATGATTTCACTTACTCCCTACGTAATCTTGCAACAGTTCCACAAACTCTATCTTTCGCCTCTTGGTTCCAAATTAATTCAGGATGCTCATGTTCACTTTCAAACATGCTCACTGAAGTTTCAGGACTGTCCCTCATAGCATCCGAGAAAATCGGTGGCAAGAATGTGCCCATCGTAAGGCGTACTTTAGGCCCAACTAATTTATCCGCACTCATCCTCGCAATCAAAGCGGCACATGTTTCTCGTATTTGAATTATTGGTGAATTGCAGTAGAGATCCAATAAATAAATCACAGCGCCTTTACTTAACGCTTCTTTTACCAACCTGGTCGTCGACATTAACGCATACAAAATATCTAAAATCTGCGGTTGCGAATCTTGCAACGTATATAAGACCAGCAGCAAATAGCCCAAAACTTCGCTAGCGGCAATATCATTAACGCATTCATTGTTGCGCGTCACGATAAGAATCGCATTTAAAGCTGCTTTCTGAACAGCACTATGTGCAACATTCAAGAAATTAAATAACAATCTAAAATGGCCAATACACTGCATCTCTACACCGGGATTGTTCTGGATAAGATGTCCTAGAGCAGTTAGTGCCATAATAGAATAAGTAAGTCGTCTTTCAATCGTAACAGAGAGAGCAATATTGACCAGTTCCTTAACATGTTGATACTGATCCGCTAGAAATGTGATTAAATCTACAGCAAAATGCTTCGAATTGATAATATGAAAGGTAGGTTGTTGGTTGTAAATTCGAATGAAAATTCCACCAACGATAAGTTCATCTTTATGCGCGGAATATGCGAATATACCGGGATCAATTTCAATCAGTGCATCTTCACGTGCTTGACATTGGTTTTCGAGAAATTCGGTGAGTTCAATTCGAGTACTGTTATCCCAAACTAAATAAGGAGTTTCACAGTTGCTGTTGATGGTTTTTAGAAGCACTTCTGGTTCTGCAGTTCCTAATTGATCAGCGAGGAATTTTGTTAGAAGAGTTTCCAATATAGTTCTGGTAACTGCATTTTCTGGAGACTCTTCTTCCCCTTTAAGATATCCTCCTAGCCGTGCACAAGCTCTCACACCTTCTTTCGCCAGGCGATTACTAACTTCTTGTTGATTTTCTGTGTCACTCTTCTCGACTCCACCTTCTTCCAAGGTGTAATCATAATTAAACATGAACGACAATAAATGCCACAGTGCACCAGCCTTTAACAACTGCATTTGTAGAATAGAATCTCGAGCTAAGGCGCATACACATTCGGTTGCAATATAACATAAACTAGTTAATTTCTGCAAATAATAAAATATCGATTAAAACATTTACTATGCTTATGAAAGATTGGCTTACCTTGAAATACAATATTCTGCATAGATCTCTAATTAACTCCGGCATCTCTATTAACTTTTCACGACATCCAGTAAACTGTGCTGCCACACTAAAGCATTTTGTAATGTGTTTCGAAACTTGTACGCATGTTTCATCCGTTTTAGATGAATTGTTAACTACGTTAACGCAGCGAGAATATGCTTCCAATAAAACCTCCAACCCGCCTTCCCTTCGCAACTCTTCTGCATTCAGAGCTGAACATTGTACGGTATGATAAGTCAATTCACAAGCTGCAGTAAGAAGTGAAGCTGTCTTAGAAAACAGTTGATCATCAGCAGTTTCAATCTTAATTGTTTTGATCAATTGTGGATAACCAGCATACTTATAAGGTTGCAGAACTGAAACACAAACCGTACATTAAAGCAACGTAAGTTATTAATACAGGAAGACTTACCATCAGAGTACCGGTGAAACAAAATACTTTGTGCTCTTAGCACTAAAACAATATTATGTGGATTTGGTCCATCTCTCCAGCTACTTCTACTACACAAAAACTCATAAGCTTGATTAACTTGTTCGAATCTCTCACGTCCATCTGGATTTTTATCCGGATGAAACATTGTAGCTAATTTATAGTATGCTTTGCGAATCGTCGCCTCTTCTGGTGTTCCATCAAGTCTTAAACACTTGTATGCTTCCTCAACTGTCATAGCCGGTGGCTTCTTTTCCACTTCCGACCTCCATGCTTCTAGAACATCTTTTAAAAGTTTCACTGGTTCTGGAATAGACCAATCGGGAAACTTGTTCGTGTCACACAAGTGCCTTAGATAGAAAATGTTGCAGAATAATTCACGCTCTAGTTGTGGATATCTGACTGCTGGAATTTGAATATAGGTATATCGTGCCATTGTATGACTACGTAATTTTGGTGAAAAATCAGCAATGTGTGCTGAAACTTTCTGGATCAATAACCGACGCATCCCCGAATTCCATATTGCCTCAGGAGTGTCAAATTCTCCTAAAAAAATTTGCGCAAATTTATCAGCACCGTGATTTTCAAGATAGTATATCATAGCTTCAGGTAGTAAATGACCAAGAATACTGCGTTGCATTATATCCGTCGTAGCAGACTCATCGGCTTTAAAAGCTTGCTTCATATGAGTAAGCTGCAAAAATCTCGCGATTGGTAACACATTACTCCCAGTGTACATTAATATGAAATAGAAGACGCCAGTGGAGTACAACGTTTTCATCTCAGGATTATCCTGCATAATTGCAGTCAGTAAAGTGGCCACCTTCTCAACCAAAACAGGATCAAATGTAAGAAGTAATTGAACAATATGAGAAAGGCACGATCGATCAGCAAGCATGCGTTTCACCTTCGGTACCGGTCTAATAATGGCCCCATCATGATCCCTACTTGGATAATAATCGCATATTTTGATTAAAACATTCAAGATCGCACATGCCAGATCGGTTTCATTATTGTACGCTGTGCCAGAAGCCATCAGACACCATTTCAACTGCGGAAGTTGCATTGCCATCTTCCATCCTTCCATTCCAGTTGCCCAACATTTAGTTTTGTTGTGAATCTTTCCCTCTGCATACAAATCTTTGATTTTCTTAAAGTTGAATGGACCAACTGGAGCAGGCCTACCAGATTCATCGCTATTATAGTACCATTCCTTTTCAGTCTCAATACTTTGATTTGGGCCTGCTTCAATTACATTAGACTGAGCAGGAATCATAGCTCTAGATGTATGCAAGTGAGCTAAAGTTACCATGTCCACTAAGATTCTAATACCGCCTGCCTCAAGAACGTCACGGACGTTTCTCCGATGTAAAATTAATTTGTGAATGAAGAGAACAAGCTTATCACGTTCAGCTCTGTCAAAACAACGATCCAACATGCAAGTGATGTATTTTGTATCACTGAAAGGTCCAATATCTTCAAAATATCTTCCGTAGACAATTGACATTGCTTGAAGACACATACATTTCATCTCTGATTTTGTTGTCAATAAAAAACGATGATACAAGTCATTGAAAAACTCGTAGGACTTGCGGATCGGCGAATCATCATTATCGTTCATTTCAAGCAAAAGACGTAGGTAGTAATCACCAATCTTCACTTCCTCCGCCAAACATTGATAGGTCAATTCAAATTCTTGATGGTTCCAAGCAACTAGGGCAGCCCCAGCCAACTCTCTATCTGATGTAAATAATTGAATCTCCTTCTCAAGTGCAATACGTAACTCCTCGCGTGTTTTATGGTTCCAAATCAAGTTCGGGAGGGCATGATCCTGATTAAACTTCCAATAAAATAACTTCCAGTTAGCTTCTGCTTTGACTCTTTCCCTACGTCTCCGTAAAACGATAGGACGGTCTTTAAGGGCATCACGACGTTCTAAACTAAGCCCCATCTGCACACCCCAATGCTGCTTCGCTAAATTCGTGTAATGTTCAACCTTCTTTTCCAAAAATTTAAACTGCCTCTCAAGAGCCACCATGTTGGGTCCCTTCCTATTCTTGTTGGAATGATCCACAGCCATTTTCAGATTATCTCTGTGATTCAACAATTCCACTTCACTGAAATTATCTGGGATACTTTCAGTACAATCCAGGAAAGAAATAAGCCCAGTTGGCATAATTCGACGAAGTAATCCCATTGCAGTGGCATTACCAGTCACCCACAATCCCACTAAATGTCGCGAGAGTTGTCGATGAGTAAGAAGTCTACTATCTGAACCCATAGTGTACAAACTGGCTAATAAATGACCCGGTAAAGCACCTTCTGCAAGTGCTAAACTTTGCATTCTTGTAGCAACATCAGCTTCTCCCTCTTCGATCAACGCACGCATTACTAAACCTGCTCCTTTGACAATGGCCATAGAAGGATGCTGGAATAAACGGAAGAGGATGCGTCCGCGGTCAGCAACCATTTCTAAGAGAATGTCGAAGTGTTTCCCATCTGTTGTTTCACTATATGGGACGCCCAAGGCAAATGTGAGAAAATCCAACATTGCTGATACGACTAACGCTCCTGTCATTTGATTCTAGGGAAAATCAAAAGAGAATAATGAAATCTTATATTAAAAATAAATTAGCTAGAATAGAATAGAAAATAAAAGAGCTCTTACAATGTGCGTGGCCCACATATTCAACAAATTCTCTAAGAAACCTTTCGTTTGAAGTAAAGCAGCTTTGTTCATTTGCTCCTGTCTCAAATCATATCCATCATGAGTAGGATGCATAAATGCACATATCACATCAATGGCTGCATAGGTAACTCCATAATCATTTCTTCTTAAAGCAGCTACCACCTTGGCTCCAATAGCTTCGCGAAACCTGCCAAAGACAATTACATACAATATATTTAAATCTCAACATACAAATGACATACCCAGGTAAAGTTGTAAAAGCACTATATCCAACTTTGCTCGCAATTAACCGTCTCAAAGCCTGAAAATGCGCTGCTAATTCAATATTACTCATGGCAGATTGATCATCTTTTTGCACAAGAGCATGCATTGCACCAATTATGATTTTATCTTTATTTTCAGTGAAGATGCCTTCTTGAGCACTATGCAATAAACCACTGTAAGGCGCATTGGCATTGAATCTTCGCACACATTCATAAAACGTATGCTTTCCAGGTGGATTGTGAAGGTATTTGACATGGTTAAGTTCGGATTCTTCATCGACAGGTAAATGCAAAGGTCCAAACCGGAGACCACGTTCTGTTGGTGTCATTAAAATATGGACATCGCGATTACCAGAAGCTCTAACTCCATCCAGCAAAGATGCAAGCAATGAATCCCTAAAATTTCATGTTGATGAATTTAAGACTACATAATAAACAAGTCCACTGGGAGAATTACCTGTCAGTAGCTGTGTAAGTTCTAATTTGCCCGTTTATATACTCAATTTGAAACAATTGAGGGTTATCATTACTTCGCACCAGTGCGAAAATAACACTCAGTGGTCGTAACGTACAAATACTGTACGTTTGTGGGTCCCTTTCCAATATACACGTTTCAGATAAACACAAAGTTCTTCGCAATGGTTCAGCATGACGAGGCTTATGGATTTTGTAAACTTGGAATTCCGAAACCGATGTCTGATGTTCATCACCACTAAACAAATATTCTGTAATAATGATCCAATACATTTAATTAATTTCTTACCTAAATGTACCAAACCTTTGCATTTGAAAATCTTCTAACGTGATAAGCGTTTGTAGCATTTTAATACTAATGCCCAAGTATTCCATGGCATACTCAGCTATCTTCTGTTTAATTTGATCAGCATCAACTGATGCAAATAAATGCAACCTGCTAAACCCATCACAAACAACAATGAATCCTCCAGGATAATCAGCAACTGTACAAATTCCTGCAAAGTCTTTATAGCAGTAACTTGCAAGAACAGTGTTAGTTGCAGTATCAAGTTGATCTAATGAGTATGGAGTAACTTCTAATATGATTGGGAGTCTTACATCAGACCAGTGGTGTTTGTATGCATGGTATCTCTATATTACAATAACAACGAATTAGTGTTGACAGATAAGAACGTTAAATAAACATACAAGTATTTCCTGTGGACGATCACTAAAATGAAGCCTGTATTTGAGTGCTTCTGTCATCAGGATGGACCTGTGTTCTGTTGAAAATGTCATGGTCTCAATTTTCCTATCCCTCTTCCCATTAATTTTAAATTCATTAGGAACATTGGTTGCTGTTATGGATTTGATGTCAGCATAAACCCATTTGTTTGTTACCTCTAAAGTATTTGGGTGGTATGTAGAGAATCCCAGAGTACCAACCGAGAAAATCCGTTTATATCTGAAAAACCATGCCTACATTGTATCATGTTACAGCAGCTGTATCAGCAAAAACAGCAGCATTGTTTCTTTGTAAACAAATGACAAAGTATACTCACTTGCCCTTCCAGGAATGTTTGGTGACATAGAAGCAAGCCACATCCTCATTATCCTTGATGGATGCCATGGTGCTACTTTCCTGCAACAATTTCACAATATAATAAACATGGTTTGCCTTAGTTGCAGATGTTTAGTTTGTGCAGACCGCAAAAACAGTACTTACTTTTGACATTTACAGGCTTGTTAATGCGTGTGTCATCTGATTGTTAGTGCGAGATGGGAAAATGATTCGTTAATTATTGGTTGTGCTTATGGTTGGGAGGCGGCTACTTACTGAAGGAAACCTGAACGCACCAACGCTGTTATCAGATGCGATTTAAAAATGCCATGTACTTGGATTTTCCATCGGCGCATGAGGACCGCTGCCGCTGGTTCTATGATAAGGTGATTTCGATGGGAGGTTGAGCTTCGGACGTTGCATACATTGCATGTGTAATAAATCCTCGGTTTGATTAGTTTCGTTTTTGGCGATAATTAATTTTAGTTAATTTTTTTTTTATTTTTAATGGAAATAGATATAATATGCTTTGTCTATCAGTTAAATTAAAATTTGGTTCTTTATTAATAGTAAGAATCTTCTTACTTCGCCTAAAATTTAAATGTTTATTCTTTCGGATGAGTTCGAGTTCCGATGACAGTTTTTGCCGCGTCCGTGGCAGTGGCGCCGCCATTCGCTGTACTGCGGCGTGGTGCGCGTCGTTTGGCTTGGTGCTTGCAGCTTGTGCTTCGTGTACTTTGTACAAATAATAACTATTCGGAAGCAGATTGTGTAATAATTGCAAAACATGGTAAGTTTAATCAACGGCGGGCACTATCATGTATTTACCCTTACGTACGCGCTTTCAGAGTCGGCGATCGGAACATACCACGAAGGTTTTCGTGGGCAGCTTACCACCGAATGTAACTGCGGAAGACCTTCGACAGCTCTTTACTCCGTATGGGGCTATCGCCGAGTGTGATATCGCTAACCGATGCGGCTTCTTGCATTTGGAGGACAAGGAGCTCGCCGAGAAGGCAATCAGTGAGTTGAACAACACTACATTCATGGGAGCAAGGATCTCTGTGGAGATGGGTAGGGTGAAACCACGCGGTGAGCGCCGAATGCGGGGCGGCATGGGCGGTGGACGAGGCGGCGGTATGGGTCGCAAGCGCGACATGGGCCCATACTCTCGCGATGGCGGTAATTTCGGACGTGGCGGGATGGCGCGCAATGGCGGCTACAGGGATGATTATCGCAACTACGACGAGTACCATGAGTACGAGCGCTACGACGACAGGTACGATCGCAGGCCGCCAATGTATGATGAAAGCCGTGGAGGTCGCGGCGGCGGCAACGGCGGTTATATGCACGACCGGGGCGGTTACGGTAACGGTTACGATCGTCGTTATGATGATCGCAATGGTCAATTTGGCGGTGGAATGCCACCAGCGCGGCCATACGATGATAACAGGATGCAGCAAGGTGGTCCAGGTGGCTACGATGACCGCCGTACAGGTATGGGCGATCGCAGACCTCTGATTGATGAGCAGAACATGAATCAGGGACAGATGAGGCAATCGACATACGATCGTCCTCCGCAAACACAAAATGATATGTTTAGTCGACGCGAAGGTCCACAAAAACAAATGTAAGTCACAAATTTTGGTTTGTTATCTGTTTTAGACGCTAACGGTCAATTGTCTTTTCAGGACTGGATATGATCGCTCACAGCAAGGCGCCAACAACTATGCCGCTTACGGACAAACCGCAACCACAAACTACGGAGCGGTCGCACAGACCACCGGCACCAACTACGGCGCTCCCATGGGCAACTACAATCAGCAGATGCCCGCCGGTGGCGGCTACGGCGACAATCGCGGCGCTTCTGCCCCCAGCTACGACACACGCGGCCAGGCGCCCATGGGCAACCAAGGCGGCTATGTCAGCGCCCAAACCGGATACAACTCGCAACCAGCAGCGGGCCCCGCCGCCGGCGGTTACGGCGACACGTACGGCATGCGCGCTCAAACCAACACATACGATACTGCATATCCCCCGTTGCCGCAACAACAACGCGGGTAAGTGCTTGCGTCCAACTTCAACCGCACACGAACCGAACACTTGACTTGTGCGGCCGTCTAATCGTAGTAGCGCCGTATGGAACGCCTCAAAGTTGCTCGGTACCTGCATTCGATAGGAGCAATCGCCGTCTGATTAAAAGTTCTGAAGTCTCAGCATCATCAACGTGTTGCTTTCTTGTCTGCGTCGCATTCAACTTTGTACAAATGCAGCGTTTTAAAATTATTTTATTCTGTATGTTTGTATTTTTAGTTTCGCAGGTGGTAGCGATGGTAACGCTCCAGGTCCTCAGACATATACGTGAAGGGATGGGTTTAGTTGTGCGGAAATATGATTACGATTTTAGTTTTACATGGCTACGTAATTTACGAGAGGCGGGATCTCGTTCAGTTTTAGTACCGCATGGAAACATATTAATTATTGGAATGTATACAGTTCAAATAGGTTTAACTCATTGAATGGGGCAGGGATAATCAATGCATGCTCACAGCGTATGCGTTTATTTGAGAAAATGGCGCAGGTATCTTTTTTCTGCAGAAAATCTTCAATTATTTTGTAGCACTGTATGACGACGCGCTTTGGATACAAGGGCGCTCTGTTTGACTTTTTACTTGTAATAAATCTATGATTACAGCGCATTATGCGACGTTTTATTTTGTCGTAGCATCGACATGTGTTCGTATATGGAAAAATATCGATTATCAATTGTTAACCGTTGTCAGCAAATTGTAGACCTTCAAAACTCGTACGGTCATCCTAGCATGTCGCGGGTTCATTCGCCATTCAATGCGCTTCTTTCTCACAACATTATCCTACGACTGTGGAAGATGCGTGCCAATGTACCAGTGGGGATCAAGTTGAGATAATGCGCCGTTTTGGAGGTGGTGCCCTAGGAGGCGGCCGCCATCTTGCGCATACGTCCCGACACCTGTTGCGTCGCGCAAGGTAGTGCGTAAAAGCGGTCCAAGCATCAATGCGTCCTTCTTCGTTGCGCTCTCTATGCGATCCGCATCACAAGGTGAGAATACAAAACAGACTTGCAATCACTTTCCATTGAACTGAATTTGCTACTACCCCAGCGCAAAATTACGCGGCAATGCGCCAACTAAATGCGGAAGAAACGCATCAAATTTATCGGGACAGACTGCGAGCAGGGTATCATGAAAATTGATCAGCGCCCTGCTACCGGAAACGGTATATATGGAAGCCTTATTGTGGTTTATGTTGCAGGTGTAGCGGTGATACATGACTGCCATAAAGGACATAGGGACGTATTGAGGTGAGTGCGGCGCAAATAGAACATGTATTACATGTATTATTAAAATAGATGTTGCCCACGAGTGGGACCATCATAGACACCAAGTGTATCTCGTGCTTCCGACTCCAACTCGGCTTCCTCATCCATCAAAGCTGCTTGTTCGTCAAGAAGTTTGAGTTTCTCTGCTGTGGCATGTTTTTCTGCTTCATCGCCGATTTTACCTATTAACTCCAACAATACTGACCTTGCATCTGCTTCAGCTTGCTTGCGCTATAATAAATAATATTAATAGTAGCATATTTGCATGGATAGAGTTGCATGGTTACGAACTATAGCTTCACTTTCCAGCCTTGCTCTTTCTTCTAGCAATTCTTCAAGCTCTTTCTTCCTGGCATCATCGAATTCTTGATTGTACCTGAACTTATATAGCCAGTGGCCTAAATAGTGAATTGGGTCTCTTGGTTGCTTGGCAGTTATTTCTGCTAGTGCCAAAGCAAGTGGCTTTCCTAGTACTGCCTTTAAGTAGTGAACATCAGCTGAAGACATGCCACTCATGGATGTCTCTGTCGATGATATAAATTGTAAAAATATTTTTTTTCTTTCAGGTGAATTGAAATTCATACCAGTTGTGCCGGAAACAGTTACAGATTCGCTCTCCGGTACAGCAAACATTTCATCAAGGTCGATACCGTCGAGCAAACCAAGTCGTTCTGCTTCAGATTTGGATAAAAGGCGACCGTCTTTGGTCAATATTCGACCGGATGGCGTTAATGTTAAGCCTCTTAATTTCATTAGTTGATTCTCTAGGCCTTTGAGCAATCCCAGTTGTCGTGCTTCTTCCATGGTGATTACTTCTCCAGTTTCCAATTGGATACGACCAGATGGTGTAAGTTTTAATCCGCGCTCTTCCAGCAAATCTAAAATTAATATTAATTTATAATAATAAAACTTAAAAAACATTGTTTACAATGCAATTTTTCGAGTTCTTGAATTGCAATCAATTCCTCCTGGTCGAAACCATCTAACAATCCTTGTGCCATGGCTTCCTCCGTGGTTAAGACATGACCAGATCTGGTTATTATACGTCCTGAAGAAGTTAATTTTAAGCCACGCTCTTCTAATAGATCTACGACGGGAATGGGTATTAAACAATTGAAATTTACAGAGTTGGCTTGGTATACGTTCTGCATCTTGAGCACCGCTGCTCATAGCATCTTCGAGGGTTTGTAGTTGATCCAGTTCTTTATTCAACTCGTCAATTCTTGCTTGAATCAAAACGAGTTCTGAGGGTGTTGCAGTCATAGCTTGCAATTTAAGTTTTTCCAACTCTTGCAAAATTTCATCTTTCTTCTTGGTGGTGAAGTTCTTTGAAAATTCAGCTTGCAATTCCTAATGGAAAGTAAGTATAGTATTATTCTTTGAAGTAGGTGTAACTTACGCTCGTAGCATGTTCCAGCTCGGCCATTTTTCTTATGTGTTCTCCCTCAAGCTGTTCAATTCTCTCATCGATTTCACGCAGGGCTAATTCCATTTCGCTTGGACTTAAGTCTGTCCTTTGGAGGAGTTCTTCCCGCTCTCTTTTTAATCTTTCTAGTTCATTCGCATACGCTTCGGTTTCTGTTTCCGTTTCCTCATCTAATTTGACTTTCATGTTGTCCAGAGTCTCGATGGAACCGAGACGCGCTTGAAGAAATTCTCGCTTTTCGTTAAGCTGTTGCATCACATTGTCATGTCGTTCCTGAATGCTCATAAGTTCGCTAAAGAGGAGCTTTTGTTAGTTTTTAACTGATGATATTTGAAAAATAGCGTACTTGTTAATATTGGCAACCGTTTCTTCCAGTTTCATGTATTCTTCTCTTGCTTTATGAATTTGTTCTTGCTTTTTAAGGACCACGTCATGGCGGTATTTCAGATGTTTTACCTCCTCATCGATTTCGCCGATGATCTCGGTGTCGTGACATTCTTGTTTCTGTTTAATGAGGGTTTCAAGTGCTTCGTCCTTGAGTTTTGTGATGTACGTAATCTTCCGGTCAATGCGATCAATTTCCTTTTGAAGATTTCGTTTCAGGTTCAATATGGTTTCGTCGCTTATTTGTTGCTCCATTTTTATCAAAAACGCTGTGTAGAAATTATAGTTCAAAAAAATTCTATATGAAGCAATATAATTTGTCTCGAATGACAAATTAATTTGTCAGTATATTGACAAAGGCAGAATAGTTGTGGTTTAGGAATGAATTACGAATAGATTTCCTGTAAAAAAGTTTTCGAAGATATGCAAAAAAAGATAATGAATTCTTAATTAATATTTATATACTTATAAACATTTATTAGAATACATTTTACACAAGTAAATCTTCTAATGCGCTTGTTTGCTGAACGCTGATCTTCCTGTCTTGGGATCGTAGCAACAAAGGAATAGGCATGTTATTAGTTTGGACTGTATTGGTAGTAGAGTATTTTTTGGCCTTATTTTTAAAGAATCCAAGTCTGAAAAGGAGTTATTAAATTAAAGTGATGAGCCTTTGTTGAAATCCATGTTTTAATTACCGCGCAAGCAGAATGAAGAAATCTTTTCTATACTGCGCTGTCATGATAGCATATAAATACGGATTTGCACACGAATTTAGTGGATAGAAGAAAACTAGCAAAATTTTCGAATGCGTAACGCCGATTAGCGGATATCCAGCCAATGCGGTCAGTGCAAAAAATGCAATGGGCGCCCAACAAACAAAATCAGTGAATACCAACAACGCCATTTTCTTGGCGATGGTCATCTCACCACGACTCGCACTATGACGTGTTTCATAAGCTAGACTGTAATAGATTTGCGCGTAGCAAAATACGATTGAGAAAAATGCGAGACCATTGATGACAATCATCACGATCAGGTATGCTCGGTCACCTCCAGCTCTGGCTTCCATTGGTAGGCAGATACTGAAAAATCTTAGTTTAAGAAAGGGAAATTCTGTTTGGTACTATGGAACCTTCTTAGTTTTACCTTGTAGAACTGTAATTACTTACGCCAGCAAGAGGAAAACTTGCCATGGCAATGGAGTACAACCATCCAATCACGATTACTTTCGATGCCAATCCAAGGCGGATGCGTCGAGTCAGGTGAATCGCATAAGCAATTGCAAACCAACGTTCTACAGTTATCATGGTCAGAGTGAAAATCGATAATTGACTAGCGAAGACAGTTAGAAAGCCTGCAATCTGACAACCAAACCCTGAAAGCAACCATCATTTAACAACTTCTAGTAGCTTTTAACATTAAATATGCTATTTACCATATTGCCAGTCAAACGCATAATTAAAGTAACTCCCTACTGAATGCAAATCCATGGAAGCAATTAGGAGAAGATAGCATCCCATGCAAAGGTCGGCAAATGCCAGGTTACACATTAAAAACCTTGGAACAGTTAATTCACCTCCACTGAAGAGGACCACGCTTACTACAGCCAGATTACCACACACTGCTAGTATCAGCACAAACCATACCGATACCCGTAAATAATAGGAACCCATTATGTCTTCACAAGGGTTAAGAGCGTCTGGTTCTGGATGGCATTTAATTACAACAATTCTGTAACAAACAAAACGTTGATAATTAGTTTATCTTTTTCGCCCTGTTACTGTTTCCAGTACTTTCGAGTTAAATTTCCACAAAATGCGTCAATCCTGTGGTTCATCGGCAATTCTGCTGATTCATTATGAAAGAATCCAATTATTTCTGGAGCGGTTTGCATTCGTGCTTTGTGGTGAGCAATATGTACACCAGTTAATGGATTTAGATGAGAATGGTCTTTGGATTTGGTTGGGTGTCCTTTGAAGTGTTCTAAATTAGGAGTAAAGTCGTTTGGAGGTGCAGGTTGCCCATGTGAGAACCTGAAGTTAATAAACATGAATTAAGGGAGATTTATAGCTTTAGGTTTGAATAGTATAACTTGAATCCATCGCCCCACAAATCATTATCTCGCTTCTTCTTCAAATGTCGTCCAGTGTCGGCACTGGGTTGACCTGCATGGCTTTCACAAAATGTACGAAGCTTTTCTTCGTGTTGCGCATGTTTTATTGGATCATGTTGTTCAGGGTATTTGAATGCGCAACAGTGGAACGAATGTGTCAAAAGGGCTTTCTTCATGTTCTAAAGACAACCAAGTAAACAAAAACATTTATGAGTTCTTCTTCTTATTTAATCAAGGTGAGTACTTACGGGAAAGTCATAAATACTTGGAATCCTTTTCATTGAAGGTGTATTTTCAATCTTAAGAACTTCAATTTCCTTTAGTCCTTTAACTGGCAGCTCCGTGATCATTGTTTCTGATACATCCCTGTTGACAACAAACTGATACGGTTGAAAATCAGCATAGTTTTTCAGGATGCGGAGTTGACTCAGTGTACTTACAGCTCTAACAAACTCTGTAGTCCCTCGAAACAACGTTCTTTCAAAGTAGTAAGCTTGGAATTTCCTCTCATATTGCTGAAAATCGCACAATTGTGAAAATTTTATCATTACCACTCGATTAGAATTGGCTTACATTTTACCAATTTCCGACCCGTTGAAAGCAAACTCTTCGACAATTTTAATATCGTTATAATTGAGTATCCTGCAGTAGAAAATTTACATTGTACAAGGCGGAATTTCTAGGACTACAAATCGAGGGCAGTGTGATTTAAATTGTTACTTACACTTGCTCAGCTCTAACATTAATCGCATTAGATCCGATTGTCTCGATCTTGTTTCCTTCCAGATCACTGAAACAGGACAGTCATTATTTCCGCAAGTGGATTGGAATGTAATTATGACACACGCACTCCCATATGGCAAGTCAGGAATAGAATGAGTGGGTAATTTGTGTGGTAATTATGCTAATTATGTTTTGGTTGAAATTCTTCAACTCGTGGAAGTTAATTAAAGCCTAAATTATTACAGTTATATAATTTGTGTCAGATGATGATGAATGATATGGATTTGTAATAAAATATTTTGAAAAATATTGTTTTGCTCACACCATATGCAGAATGTATTCAGAGATTCTTAATGGTGACAAATCTGGAATTTCAACTAAACCAGTTTGAACAATTCGCCTGTAAACAAATTAATTTCATATTTTCATAGGTGAATCAGAAGAATATCTTACAGAGAAAGGAATTTTGTGGAGGTAAATCCATTAAATAATCCAGATAGAATTTTAATTTCTGGAGCGTGCGAAATGTATCTGCAATTATAATTAAAGCAAAATTTATTATCAATTAATACTTTAATGTTTTTTCCAATCAACTCACATTGTTTGTAGTTCAGAGATATTTCTGAAAGTTCCAGATACAATCACACGAAGCGACGGTAGGTTACCTAGCAAACTGTAATAAAAGAATTTCAGTTTTTTTTTTTTTTTTTGATATTTATCCAATTGGCTTACACTTCGTGCAGAGTATATTTGTAGGGTTGAAAAAAGTCTTTGTTCAGATAAGTGATATCTGAATCAGTAATAGTAATGCGACGAATACTTTCTCCTAGGTCTATTGGAAGCTGTCGAAATTTGCGTCCGGAACATCGGCATTCAGTTTCACCCTCTTTACTTGATTGGAAAGCAAATGGAAGGGCTTCAGTTGTTATGTTGTTACATTTACAGTCCCACTCTTTAGCGGCATCAACATTACGGTCAACTTTAGATACAAATGCATGTATTGCATTTTCTACATAATCAAGGAACATAAATCTTTTTCATTTTATGAACTTAAAACAATGTAAACGATTGCAATTTTTACTTTACCTTGTTCTATTTTAAATTCAGCCCAAGATATTTGAATTGCTATTATCATAAGTAGCGCAATAAACATGTTGCGCACTTCTGAATTTTGATTCATCATAAGTGGATCGGAATGTCTGATTTTGTTGGTTCACACTCCGCCTGGAACATAATCAAGGTGTCAACTACCGCGAACCTTGATGCCTTGCGTCTTACTTTGTATGCTTTTGCAATTTGGATCAATTATCGTAGTACCAATAAAGTCACGAAGGTTAAATGTGACACAACAAAACAATCCTTCAAACTATTTGACGCTAAACTTAAATGAACTTACTCGTTGCGAAATTGTCGTAGATTAATCCAAACACAGTGCCAATACAATAAAAACTACTCTAAGAGTAATTTTTAAGCTTGTTAGTCAAGTTAGTTAGCACTAAACCTATAAATTTCAAACTTCGTGTGAAACTGCGAAATGCGACTCGCCGCTTCGAATTGCGTGATGCGCGCACTCTGCGTCGCCACAACGAATGTCTCTGCAATGATTAAAACACCTGTTATATATTCAGGATCGCGGCCAGCAGGACAACGCGCAAGCTCCAAGAGGTCTGCAAACGTGCGAATTTTTCTTCGGCCGACACTTTGTTATATCGGGTGCATTTGAATAGGAATTTCGATAGGAAAATTACTCAAGTGCTTTGTTAAGTGGCAGATAAGTAAGACACAAATAGTTTTTTTTTTCATAGATGATTGATTTGTTAATAAACTATTAAGTTGATTTTAATCCATCAGTCTCACGTAAGCATAGAAAAATGAATGTTATTGTTACATATTGCTACATATTTTACATGAATTTATTTCGAATGACTGCTTCATTAAACATATTATCCGCATACTTGAAATTTATAAACTTGAAGTTATTACTCATTTGCCTATATATTGCTATCATTATGTACCGATTTGTATTCTTAGAATTTATGAACTAATGAATAAAACATGATCGAAAACAATTATAATAGTAGAACAAGAAAATGTGATAGAATACAAAGCGGAATTATAACACAGTTAATCTTTATTAGAAAATGAAAATTGTGTGCTGAATTTCTATGTTTTGTGTTTAATTACATGGTATCAATTTGAATTTCTCCGTTTCGCTCAAAATCGATCCCCAAAACACTAGTGCCATTGAGGAATGCTTTAAGTAGTGTAGTGTGACTTATCAACTTTGCACATAAATATTTTTTAAGCGAATAATGTTCTCAGTTGCAACGCAATAAGGAAAAACTACTGAAAATGTGAAAAAAGTATTTTTAATTTATTAGTTTAACAAGATACTCACAGTTGGGTATTATTTATATGGTATTATGTCATTATAAAGAAAACTTATTTCATCTGTTTCTTGTCTACCATTAACAGTAAATTTATACTTCTAATCCTTGCATTGTATTCTCTGATAAGAAATCATTTCAGATTTTAACAACATTTAGCGCCGCCTATAGTCTTCATTCATAAGCCCAAGTGTCAAATACAGATGAATGAAGTTGTATTCAACAATTTCGCCGCCTCCGTCACTGTTTCATTCAGCCATTTTAACACCAATCACCTTGGAAAATTCGCTGTAATTCGAAGAAATTATTGGTTGTTCCGCTGTGGGTCATCAAATATTCAATTTTTTTGTCGAATAAGTGTTTATAAGTGTTGCTCTTGTTAACTCACTGTTTATCTACTAGGATAGTAAGTGTTGCACTATTTGCATTAGTGTTTCTTGTCAACAATGTAATTGTTTAACGTGAAAAAAAAGCAAGTAATTTGGTGCTCTTAGACATTATAATGTAAGTGGACATGTAAGCGTTGTTTTGAAACGACGTATTATTCATCATTCAAGTACAAAATAGAAGCAAATTAGGGGAGGTTTTTTGGCTGATAATAATGTCTTGCAATCACTGCACAACAAAGTTTAACTTCTTTCATAAAGAGGTAAATACTTACAATGTTTTTATTGCATTATAATAACAATTTCTATAATTTTAGATTGGATGTAGCAACTGTGGACTTTCATTCTGCAGTAAATGCCTCAAACAAAAATGTAAGGTTCCCAACAAAGGTACAGCTGAATTCAATGTCTGCAGAGTATGTTATCAGAAGTTAACTTTAGGCTCCAGTGCATCTGGTTCTACAGTAATTACACCACCTGATGCATATCTCAAGTAAATCACTTAAAACTTAATTTATTAAAAATTAAAAATCCATTAAATAAAAATGTGTAAATTTTAGACGTTTGGATACAATGGAAAATCAACACCTCCCATTAACAACCATTCATTATGACTCCAAGAGACAAGAAGCTAAACCAAGTCTTGGAACACAAGATATGCAGCTTCTGCAAAGACTTGAAAGGTTAAAAGATGATGGAAAAGGACCACCTCCTTCAGAAAATGAAATTAGGCAGAGATTAGCTAAATTAAAAGGTGATAGGCAAGATAAAGCACAGAATGCTTATGTAGTTGGCCCCAGCAAACCACCAGGTGATGCACTACTGGAGCAGTTTTTAGTTGAAAGAGATATTGAACTGGCTACCAATCCTCAAGAGGAAATCGAAGCTAGATTGGCCTCATTAAGAGGGCAAGGGATTCGGCCCAATGAAGGACCATTTATTCAAAACCTGCATGATTCACCTTCTAGTTCAGAGGATGAGGTAGAATGGATAACAAAAAAGGTGCTTTAAATTTGTTGATATATCAAATCTTCTTATGAATGCGTTTCCCTTGTAGATAATGGATGAAGTTGCATTGGATACGCGATGTCCTGTATCACTAAACACTGATGCATCAGACGATACTTCCTTGCAAAGAAATGATTCGCCTGAACTACCTTGGTGTGTGCTTTGTAACAATGATGCAGCTGTCAGGTGCATAGATTGTGGAGGAGACTTATATTGCACAGAGTGCAACCGGGAAGCACACAAAAACTGGGGGGAAACGGACCATAAAGTAATACCATACCGATGAACAAAGAAAATTCGAAATTTGAAATGGTAGTAGTAGTTTCAAGTCTATTCTGTGGTTTAATGGATGGATATTTAAACTAAGTCATGAGATTTTATTAGCAATATGCAATGATCATGAAATTGTTTCAAATTTGTAAAACCAACTGAAAGTGATTCATAATTTTTGCTCTTAATTTGATAACACCAGAAATTGATCAATTCTATGCATCACTACACAGAAATCCAATAGAATTACATATCCATACTTTCTTGCAATGAATTGAATGCTCAGGAAAGCCAGCTTATCAACTAACCAGCAACAACTTTTTGTAATGTCTCTCCAGTGTAACAATTTGTAAATAAATGTATATGATTGCACTTGTGCAAGCTGTAAAGAGCAAATGTTCATGATATTGTATGATTGTATTAAACTAAACTTCAAAAGAACAAATTTAAAATAAACAAAATACGGGTATAGAGATGTTGGAAATAATTAAACCAAAATCAGAGTACTTTTGAGTGTGGTTATAAAGTATTTAAAATTGATTATGTTGATAAAACTTCGCTATAACACATACTAATATTCACTTGGTATAACGTTTTCGGCATGTCGCAACCGTGACTCTTATTCTTTTACATGACGGTAAAAAGGATTTGTTTATCCCCATCAATTGTGTACATTCTAGTGTTACCTGAACTATAATTTCTTGGCTTTGATATCGTTAACAACTCCATAACCTGAAATCACCAAATTGTCAGCCGGAGTAGACGTGGGAGACGAAGTTTCTCGTCATAACAAAAACGATGTAAAAAGAACACATCCATAAAATAGAAACAAGTATTCATTATTAAGAAATGCAGGATTGAATACACACACTATCAATATGAGACTGAAGCGTTTGTTGGCAATTTTTGGTGGCATTGTGGTAGCTTCATTATGTTTCCTTTTGTATTTAACTATGGACATGGCCCTCTTTCCATCTAAAAGTGACACTATTCAACAAGAATTTCAGAATGTATGTAGCCTTTCTACTATCAACTACAAATTCTAAATTATGAAGCTGGTAACATTACAGAATAAATGGTTACATTTTGAAGATCGACTGAAGAAACTAGAAAGTAGTCTCAATAAAAATCACAAGGATGTAGGCAAGATAAAAGAGGCAATTGAGCAAATGATAGGACCTGAAGAGGTGAAGCAGGATACTCAACTTTTGAAAGGTATTGATTTAGTAAATGATATAAATCCTGCTTCAGAAATTGTTTACAATAAGACATGCCCCATTATGTTTCAACAGAAGCCTATAACACAAATTCAAGTAAGTCATTCTTCTTCTTTTTTTAATGAATGATGTTTTAATTTGATTCATTTTAGATGCTTGATCTTTATGAAGATATAAAGTTTGATAATCCAGATGGTGGAGTATGGAAACAAGGCTGGAAAATTGAAATAAATGAAAACTACTGGAGTAAGCAAAACAAGTTGAAAGTATTTGTTGTGCCACATTCTCATAATGATCCTGGTTGGATTAGAACATTTGAAGAGTACTATCTGTCACAAACCAAGCACATTTTGAGTATTATGTTGGACAAATTACAAGAGGATCCAAGAAGGAAGTTTATTTGGGCTGAAATTTCATATTTTGCAATGTGGTGGGATGAATTAGATACAACTGCTAAGAATATTGTCAGAAGATTACTCCACGCAAACCAATTGGAAATTGTTACAGGTGGATGGGTCATGAACGACGAGGCCAATTCACATTGGGCATCTACTGTACTGCAACTAACAGAAGGTCACCAATGGATGCAACGACAACTGAACTATACTCCAGTGAGCAGTTGGTCCATTGACCCATTTGGAATGAGTTCAATTCAGCCATTGATTTTAAATAGGGCTGGTCTTGAAAACCTTCTAATCCAACGTGTGCATTACTCGGTTAAAAAGAAACTAGCTTCCGAAAAGAAGCTTGAATTTAGATGGAGACAAATGTGGGATGGTCAAGGCTCAACTGATTTGTTTACACACATGATGCCTTTTTACTCATACGACGTACCTCATACATGCGGTCCGGATCCGAAGATATGCTGTCAGTTCGACTTCAAACGATTACCAAATCATGGAATTAAATGTCCATGGCATATTCCTCCGGTGGAGATCACTGACAGAAATGTCGTTGAAAGGTAAGCCTCATCAATATTAAACAAAAGATCCGTAACTCTTATTGACAATTTCATTGTTTAATTCCAGAGCGGAAACTTTGTTAGATCAATACAGAAAGAAATCAATGCTCTATAAAACGAATGTTTTACTTATACCACTTGGTGATGATTTCCGATATGATCATCCAACCGAATGGGATGTACAATACAACAACTATCAAAAGTTGTTTGATCACATGAATGCTAATCTTGGTCTTCACGTGCATGCACAATTCGGCACTTTAACTGATTATTTTAATGCCGTTAAAAAAGAAACGTCAGTAGACAAGTTTCCCACACTTTCAGGAGATTTTTTCACTTATGCTGATCGGGATGATCACTATTGGAGTGGATACTACACGTCAAGACCTTTTTACAAACGGATGGACCGTCTTCTCTTGCAATATATTCGTTCCGCGGAAATTATTTTGTCATTGGCACATATGAGTGGATTACCAGGAAGTCGCTTAATTGCAGAGAAGGATAACACTTTAGATCGTGCTCTTAGTGAGGCACGACATGCTTTGGCACTTTTTCAACATCATGATGGCATCACCGGGACTGCCAAAGATGCAGTTGTTAATGATTATGGACAAAAGTAAGTTGGTATGAGCGATATATTGGTTTTATATTTGAATTTGTGTTTAGGATGATGGATGCAATTTTAAATTGTCAAGGTGTAATCCAACAATGCACAAATCTCCTTCTTGAAGGTCCGGGTGCTGATGATCCTACAACAGACACGATATTTTACAACGTGGATGAACTTAAAGCAACACAAGATGCACTTTCAGAACAGTTTACCATCACTATCGGTCTTGAATTGAACACTAAGAAAGTAGTGATCTACAATTCCCTGACTTTCAAGCGCCATGAACTTGTGACCTTCATTGTATCTACTCCATTTGTTCAAATAATGGATCCAAACGGCGTTTTAGTGACTTGCCAAGTAGCACCAATCTTCGAACATGTTTATTCCCTCTCTACTTCAAAATACCGCATATCTTTTGTTGCTAATGTCCCTGCGCTAAGTCTTGCAAGCTACGTAATCCGTGCATTGTCACAAGATCAAGTACCAAACGAAACTAACTTCTCAAAAGTAAAAATCTATAATTTGTACGCGGAAGTACAGAAACCACGTGGTTTTGAACATATTGAAGTATCTCCCAGTGCAAGTGAATTCTCAATCCAGAACAACCGATTAGTAGCATCCTTTAATCAATTGGGATTGCTGAAAGCGTTGAAAACTGATGGGCATACTTATCCAGTTCATCTAGATTTTGCAAAGTATGGGGCGCGTCGTACAACTGAAAGAAGTGGTGCTTATTTATTCCTTCCTGACGGGGACGCTACTCCGTTAAAGGTTTCCAGTACTGTAGTTAAAGTCATTGAAGGCCCGCTTTATTCACAAGTTATTGTCGTTGTTCCTTATGTTGTGCATATGGTTACTTTACATAATACTAAAGGGGCTGATGGACTTGGTGTGGAGATTAAGAATATTGTGGATATTGCCAAGACAAACAATTTCGAGTTGATTATGCGGTTTGCTACGAATATTAAGAATGGCGACTTGTTTTACACAGATCTGAATGGATATCAGGTTTGTTGCTATGTTAAAGTATTATCAGGCGTAGATCTTGAGGGTGTTTCGTTTTGTAGATGGTGAAGAGAAAACGATTCAAGAAACTTCCAATGCAAGCAAATTACTATCCAATGCCTACCATGGCATATATTGAGGATGAAACAACGAGATTTACTTTATTGACTGCAAGTCCCTTGGGAGTCAGTTCTTTGCGCGATGGCGAAATGGAAGTGATGTTGGACAGGAGACTCAATCAAGATGATAATTTGGGTTTGGGACAGGGTGTATTGGATAATAAACCCACTAGGCACATATTTAGGATACTCTTGGAAAAGAAGGCTTCTTCTTGCCAGGTTACATTTCCTCTTATATTGTTTATTTAAAATTTTAAATACTGTAATTTTTAGACTCAACCTCTTGAACACCCAGCAGGATTCACAACGGTGTTGTCACACGTCGCATCTGAAACGCTTTTAAATCCTCTAATGCGTTTATTGCGCACTGAGGATGAAGACACGATCTCGAAACCAAAGTATACTCATACTAAGTCTGATTTTGGCGTTGATTTTATACTCACAACTTTGAAAACTGGCGTGTTCATTAAAAATAAAGAATATGTAGGAATGGTTTTACACCGTAAACACTTGGACGTGTGTTATATGGATAAACAATCTTTGGAAAAGTACCCACTAAGTCATGGATTCGTAAGTCGTTTCTTGTTTGTAATTAAGGATTTTTTTAAGATGAGAAAATTGTATTAATTACTATTTGCAGGTGAATATTTTGAACATTTTGCCAATGTCAGCAAGAAATTCGAAGCTAAACAAAGCCAGTTTGACATTCTTAGATATTTTGGAATCTGTTGACGTTACTGGTGATCTAAGCTTGTGTCCAATGGATGTTCAAGCGTATTTATTACATCGGTGAGCCTTAACTTGTGTTACACGATCAATGTATTTATTATGGGCTTAGTTAGATGCAATTGTCGACTCATAAACTAATAAAGCAATAAAGATAGATATGTTTGACGGGTTTGTGATGTAGTGTTTTGCATTGATGTAGCAATTTGATGTTTTAAGGAGTGGAAAAATTGAGAATTTTTTCGGTGTTCCTCATTTGACACTGATGAATAAAAGATATAAAAGAAGAAACATTTTGTTTATATACCTTGGGTGGGTGTACCTTGAAGTTAAGATAATAAATTGGATATTCCGATTATTCCAATATTTTGTGATAATTTATAAGTTCAAAAATATTTAAATTTTGTTTTCGAACGTTGTAATCTTAGCCACGCAAAACAACAAATTATAACGCGAAACCTAATAACTCATTCTATTTTTACGGAATTTATGTAAACAAAACCACTTCTGAAACATGATAAGTAGTATTTAGGTCTGGTATACTGATTTCTAATTATAAAGTGTTATCATTGTGTGTTATCAATGTTTGTTATGTCAGTGCAAAAAGTTTGACGTTTGAATTCTTCCTCGGATAGGAATTAATCGAATTGATTGGAAATTCCGTCGTGCGAGCTAGAGTCAATATGTTTACAATTGTTTAAATAGTTTTGAATTGCCTACAACGCTTAAAAAGGTTTACGAACCCTGCGCGCGTCGCAGCTGACAACGGCTGTCAACGCCGCGACGCCTTCAATTACCACGATACACTGACATGAGTTAGTGCAGCACGGCTGCTGCATTGGTTGCGCTGGATGCGGTGTGCCTCTACCGGTGCGTTATCATCTTAATCGGTGATAACACCCAATTCCCGCTTCTAATTTAAATGTACACATAACGAAATGTCCCACTGGCTTCTCGGATTTCATTGAAGTTTTGCTCGTGCATTCGTGCGTCTGCAGCGGCACTGAACTCAAACGCGCACAATGTCCAAGGTATACGAAGAACTTTGATCGCAGCTCAAGTGTTGTATACTCATACCGCATCACATGTATCAATTATTATCAATCGGCGCGAATTAATTGTGCAATTGTTCGTAGAATAATGTCAACTTGCGGCATCGTAAGCCAATCGACGGTCAGCACAGACACCCTAATGACATCTCCACTAAAGATAACACCAAAGGAAGAAAACAACTATTTACCTCACATGCTCCTTTACCGGCGTCGTACTTTTTGGGTTTGCTATTCGTCATACTCATTGTATTTGCTGCTGTGATTGTGATAGAGAAACAGTTGCCGGTGGGCTTGAAAATCGCCGATGAGCAGAAGCTGTCGGGACGATTTATTGCCGAGCACGCTCACAACTATCTCAAGAAAATCACTGCCCTCGGGCCGCGCGTGGCGGGCAGTCATGCCAACGAAGTGCTGGCTGTAAACTTGCTCAAAAAGGAGATCAATGACATCATAGCAGGTGCAACTCCAAACAACATTCTGGAATTTGACCTACAAAGAGTCAGTGGAGAGTTTCCATTAGAGTTTCTGGATGGCATGACTAATGTCTACAGAGGCCTGCAGAATATTGTAGTTAAAATTGGTTCGCACATTCAATCGCCACACAGTTTACTTATAAATTGTCATTTTGATTCATACATTGAAAGTCCAGGTAGGTAGACGTCAAATAATATGTATTAAAGTCATTAGATCAATTGCAGCCAATTAAATCGATTTTATTGTTTCTAGGGGCTAGTGACGATGGAGCTGGCTGTGCCGTAATGCTAGAAATTCTCCGTGTTCTTTCCAAATCCAAAAGTATCCTCCGTCACAATATAATTTTCCTATTCAACGGCGGTGAGGAGAATTTCCTACCTGCTTCTCATGGCTTTATCACCCAACATAAATGGGCGCGTGAGGTGCGTGCCTTCATCAATCTCGAGGCTTGCGGTGCCGGTGGTCGAGAGGTTCTTTTCCAAGCTGGTCCCAATCATCCATGGTTGTTGGAGACTTATTCAGAGGAAGTGCCTTATCCATTTGCGTCTTCTATGGCGCAGGAAATTTTCCAGAGCGGCATCGTACCGGGAGACACTGACTTTCGAATCTTTCGGGATTTTGGTAACGTTTCCGGATTGGACTTTGCGTGGTCTTCGAATGGTTACGTGTATCATACAAAATTCGACTCAATCGAAAACATTCCACTAGGATCGTTGCAGCGAACGGGAGACAACATTCTTGCACTCGCACGTGGCATGGCCCAAGGGCACAAATTAGCTGATGTTGAAAGTCATCGCTCTGGGCATTTGGTTTTCTTTGATTTTCTAGGTGCATTTGTTGTGAGATGGTCAATGGCAGTGTCTGATCTAGTCAATGTTTTCACTGTGATGCTGTCGATATATTCTATTTACGTCAATCTGCAGGATTCAAAGAAAAGTAAGTTATTTGTGCTTTAACAATTGTTTCCTATATAATCATGAGCGTTACAGTCATGCCGCCGCGGAAATACGTCTCCAAATTAACTCAAAGTGTCGCTGGAATTTGGATCACATGGATTGCAACCGCCATAACTGCATTCGCCATCGCCATGTTGGTAACCACATTAGGCAGAACGATGAGCTGGTATGCACGCCCTTTATGGGCGTTTTTCCTGTATGTTATTCCAACATTATTAGTCGCAATGGGTTTAATCTTATTACACGCTAAATGTTATCATAAGGTGATAGATAACATTCGCATAGCTTAGTCAGATAGGTATTGATTTTTTATGATTTCTATAGGATATCGACGTCTGGCCATGGCACATTTTCCAGCTATATTATGATGGGTATCAGCTCATGTGGACGATTGTCCTTGCCATTGGTATTGTTCTTCGGATTCGCTCCAGTTTCATTGCCATGATGTGGTCTATATTTCCTGCATTGGGCAGTCTTCTCCGATTGAAGGTATTCCCTACTTGGAGGGACGGAAGATGGTTGTTGCTGCATATTGGTATCTTGGGGTTACCATTCGTGCAGAGTTTCTACCTTGTGGTTGCCGCATTGTATTTGTTTATACCAATCATGGGTCGGTCGGGGGCTGGAAACAACTCTGAGTCGTTGATAGCATTGATGGTCGCAACGAAATTTGTGTTGATTTTTTGTTTTGCCATTCCCATTATTTTACTAGTCAAAGAAACTTATCGCATTCTGAATCTACTCTTAGGGTTGTTTTTATTATCGATTGCGGTACTGATTTTCACACCTCTTGGATTTCCATATTCTGGAGATCCGAATGCTCTGGCACCTCAGAGATTTATGCTTGCTGTAAGTAGTCCCCATAAAAATTGTGATACCAATTTAGCCTGTTTTCCTTCTGGTTATGATAGCACACTCGTCGTACATTCCGTGATTATTCCAAAGCAATCGTCAACGAAACCAACGGTTACTGGGTGATTGATTTCGATATCAACAGCCCGCATACCGTCGACAGGTATGTGCCAGACATGCGCAACGCGGTGCCCGTTGATCAGGACTGTGTGGATCACCTATACTGCGGAATGCCTTACATTGTTCCCGTAATGAATCTAATCTGGAAAACGCACTGGCTGCCGGCTCCCAAACCGCAAATACAATATCCGCAGGTAACTATCAATGAGAATACTCTACAGAATGGCCGGTTGCGCGGTTGGAACATTTCCGCCACTGGGCCAGCGCACATGGGAATATTATTTTCACCTGTGATTGGAGTGGAGTTGTCTTCTTGGAGCTTGACTAGCGATCCACTAGAAACAACGTATTTGTGGAATGGGCGCAAGACTTATTTTGTTTATTTTGGACGCGGGGAGAAAAATGAAGCATTTGTTCTTAACTTAAAGTTTAAGGTGAGAAAAGGTAGCTCGTTTAATAAGGTTCATAATGGGACTGAAAATGGGTCGATTTTTACTTTGCAGGTGCCGTTACATCACGAAGGTCCAACAATTGACATGGCCGTCACGTCGCATCATATGTTTGGCCCTTCAAAAAGTTCAGTTTCATTCAAGAACTTCGTCAAGCAATTTCCCTCATGGACAGCAATCTGTTACTGGTCGTCCACATACGAATCTTGGATTCTATAAGCAGAAAAAACTGCGAGGATTTGCAGAAGTTACGTAAGAACGGAAGTCTGTGGTTATGGTTAAATTCCTATCAAAAGACAGTTACCACTCTGGTGTGTATAATGAAATGATGACGTAAATCATAAGCAATTGTAATGCACCTCAAGTAAATTACTAGTAGTACAAATTAAGCAAAGCTAACTCTGCGTAAGAAATACTTAGCAAATTTGCAATGCCAGGTTTCAAATTTTTATCAACATTGGCGTTCGAATGCTGGTATAACCGGTTACATGATTATCACCTAGGTCTTTGTATACATTTTTCTATTATTGATGCAAGTGATACGTTTGTACTCAAGAGGTCATTTAACACCTAAAGAGGACAATTAGCTTAATTTAATTTAAATTTTGGTCAGTTACATCGAAATTTTGCATATATATATATGATTATGGAGAACGTGCAGAAGTTGTGTTTGAGAATCCAATTAGCGTTTGGTCCGGTTACGCTGACATTTTGTCACCTTGGCATCAAACAATTTATGTCGCGCCTGAGAAACATTACACTTAAAATTTACAGTTTGGTAATAATATGGTACAGGAATTGTCGCGTTTATGGTTTCGTATCAAAAGTGCTAGACTTCATTAGGATAATGGCCAAATCCAATATGGCGTCCGTTTGTGCTCCAATGTTTGAACAACCAATTTTATAGGAACTTCTAAGTTTTTCACGATATCTGCGTCTGGCTTATTGATCATTTTCTTGCACACGTGCGAGAGGTTCTAGTGAATTATAGTGAAATCTATTCAACAATCAATAGTGAGTATTGTAGGTGATATTGTTACCGACTTTTGACTTGTTATACACGAAAATGAAATAAAACAAAAGTTGTTACATACGACAACAAGTTTATTAGTTTCTTGAGTATAAAGAAATACTTAAAGATATTACAATGTTTATTCGTAGAATTACTGATGATTTTTTGGCTAAGCAAGGTGGCTAAGGATGTGACACAGCCGTTATACAAACAATCAGCTATGCCGACATCTTGCCTCCTCCACTAGCCACTTGGAATGCTAATGTTTGCAATGTTCACATAGATTGATCAACATGTGATGTGCAGATGATTCTCGCGCACACTCGTTCGACTCTCAGAAATTGTACCAGATAAATACTTAGCGCTTAACATCTTGAAAAACGGCTTTAACGCAACATTGCACTTTGTCACCGCGTTGTCACTAACAGAGCACTTCTTGGACAAGTGGGATGAGCACTCAACGGCGTTTTGTCGTCGACTGAACAATTGAGCGTCGCGTTGCTCGTTTTTGGTTTGCGGCGACGGCGGTCACTTCCTTTCGGGCACGTGTGGGCACGTGTTTTCCGCGCCGGTGTGATTTCCTAATTGATATGGCACACATTGTGTATGCTTGTGCCCCACCCTCGCCGATCGTAGGCGACTCTTCTACCTGCTAATTGATAACGGGAAAAAAGGTAAGCAACAAGTGGAGACATGCGAAGTGTTGTAATAAGTATCCAAGTTGCTTTAGAAGCTTTTATTATTGGGTAGTCTATCATGAGTTGAGTATTGCTGACTGTCACTTGATGACGAATTTGTCTGATATTAGCACACATGCTAATTGGTAGTCAGCGAGGTGTCATTCTCGGCAGCTCGCGTGGTTGCGCCGAACCTAACGAGCTGGTTGGCGGCGCCGAGTCGCCCTGGGACGGGTGCGCGAAGCGGGCGAGTCCCATTGTCTTCGGTTCGAAACTATGCTCCGCACATCTTTGTTGGACGGCGCGCCGACGGAAGCGCTCGCCCTACGTGACCACCATGGGTGATGTGTGCGAGGTCGGGCGCGGAGTTTTTACGGCGCCCGCGGACGCGCTTTGCATACAAATGCGCAATGATATATTTGTTTTGTTTGCCTTGAGCAACTTGGAGTAAGTGGAGTGGAGGATGGTGACAATACGGATTCGTAGAAATGCTTGATTCATGTTCAGGACACAAGTTGGGTACGGGGACATTGGTAATACAGAAAGGATAAAAGTCTTTTACTTGCTTAGTATGATAAGTTATGCTGGGTTTCCGGGATGGTTTTATGATATAATAGCTGTTTGGTCAATGCTTCAAGTTCAAGGGTAACAACCAGTTATGTAGTTGAAGAAGCGACATTGTGCATTGTCACTCTGTGTCAATTTTGGTCTACAGGTATTATTATTATTAGGAAACGATATTAATTTGTTTAAAAGCATGCCAAGTGGCTTTTTAAATGCGATAGAAAAAAGTTGTTTAATGTCTAGCAATTATAATAATAGTTTACTTAAAACATTTTTCATCCTGGAATCAGATTTCCTTCTCTAATCTACAGTCAGTTTCCAATCCATGTTTAAATACCGTATTAAGAACACGTATAATTGCCTATAAGGATAACAATAGTTGTATCGCGTCTAATGGACAATCCATGTCAACAACTTGTTTGTTCATTTTGAGCATATCTACACATTCTGCACATGCTGCGAATGCAAAGTAAACAGCGCTGGGCCTCACCTCCCGAGGAGTAGTATTTTTACTCGTACACACATTAACTCTTCGAGTGCCGACGCGTAATTAGGTCTAGAGGGTAGTCGACCGTAAGGCGGCAGTGACAGCCGTTCGGGAATTTTGCCGCCAAAGGGGATCGATAAATACGGGCGCGACGGTAGAGCGCCAGTTGGTCGACGCGCGTCGTTCTCAACGCATACGGGATTCTGCCGCCGCCGTCCTCGCCGCCGCCGCAATCGTATTGAGCGTAACCTAAAAAATGCGGAGACCAAAGCGGTATACGCCACCATTTAATTCCATTTGCACACTCGTTAATTATCCTACGCTAATCTGCTAATGCGCTCCGACGATAATACACGCCAAAAACAATTCGTCGATGCTGTGCGTGCCGTATCGCACGTTGATGTCGAATTCAACGCGCAATCCTGGAGTGCTGCAAGAAGGAGTACTGTTGTCTTCCTATTATGATTCCGTCTAATTATTGTGGTTCACCAGGAACATCAAGTGAGTGTCAAAATGTCAAAAATATTTTGTTTTACTTCCTGAGTTATCCACTTTTGTTCTTGGTTTTGTTTAAAACTTTCCGCGCAGGTTTGTGCAGAATTCAGTAATTTTCAAAGTCTATAAATTGAAAATGTGTTTCACATTGCTAGGGGTTAATTCGAACTAATTTTAGATTTATTATATGCTTGACTGAACTTGAAGCTAACATTCACAGTTTTAACAGGTGGTAATAGAGAATGTGCGAGGGTGCGAGTTGGGAAATGCCGTGACACGAATATTCAAAAAGTATTTACATATTTATCGATTATTTTAATTAGCGCGGAATTGATGCAAACAAAAACATTTTATTTACTTGCTAACGTCAATTACTTTATCACATATTAGTATTGCACATTGCTTAATGTTTTAATCATGTGCATTCAATTTCTCAAACAAGCATCAATTTGTTTTAGAAATTACAAGTTTGATATCAATGATTTTCTTTATTGCATTCCTAGGTCAATTGCTGTATGATAAGGGGTTGACGATTATAAGGCGTAGCTAAAAATCACATTCTTTTAAATATTTAAAGAATGATCTTTTGACGTTGCTAATAAAGTGTTGACGCTTGGTGTTCGTAATAAATCGTAATAACGTTAACTTTGAATTTTTGCTGTTGAGATTAGTTGGCGATTTATAGGTTTTTTTTCTCGGGATCAGATCAACGCTGTTGATCGACACGAGGCGTATGTTGTGATGATGATTTGTTACTGATTGCGCATGCTACGCACATGTGCATTAAACTACCAATTGAAACGAATTTAGTTTGCTATTAAATCGCGACGTAAGAACATCATTTTTCAGAGCTATTTATTTTTTCGAAGTTGTCTAAAATGCTGTTATTAGATGCAGCTGAAGAAGCCTCGAACGTGGGCTTTATAATGTACCATAGTGCGATGGAATTACGAAATTTGTATCATACATATGAAGGTATGAATGAACTCTAAGCTGATTGTAATCGATCGAAGCGTTCGGGACTCCGTGGCGCAACGGTAGCGCGTCTGACTCCAGATCAGAAGGTTGCGTGTTCAAATCACGTCGGGGTCATCGTTACGGTCTGCTTTTTAAAATCTATTATGAAACTTTATTTTAATTGTTTTTTCCTTTCCTTTATAGTTTAGTCATCTTTTATTTTCTTCCAGGAAAGAATCAGAATGCGGAGGCATCTGATCTTCGGCACATGTCTCACTCACCATCGATGGGGAGCCGTCACCTGAGTAAATCCGCCTCCGAACTGAGCAGTCCGCGCGAAATGCCCGAAATACGACCTCGATCTGCCGCCCCACCTGGATCATCGCATATCACAGTTTATCAGAAAGCACACACATTCTTTGCACAACTTAAGGTAAAACCTCTTTCTCCCACTTGGAAAATATCATGATTGTTGACTTATTGTCATCAAACGCATTTCCGCTGATCATATTTTTTTGAGAGATACTTGCATATTAAGTACATCGGCATCGATTGCGATTTTCTTTAGTATGTGCCACCCCCGGGGTGCGGCGGCTGCGTCGACGCAGGCAGTAGGGCAGCGAATAGCATCAGTATTGTCCGGTTGACGGAAGCGTCCGGATCTGTCGCTTCTAGTTTAACCGATGAAGGCGCGATTGTTCTGTTTGTAGAGCCGCTGGGGACACAGTAAGCGTGAGCGCCGCCACAAGTCACCTGGCAGGCAAGATTCCACCACCGACTACGCCGCCGACCTAAGCAGTGACCACAGCACGCCGAGCACTCAGAGTCCACGGCATCGTCTGCACGCCCACCAAGGTTAGAGTGTCACAAACTTATGTAGATTGCATGCCGGCGCCGGCAAACACACCCCTTTTTGTGTTTTTTGTTACCATCGTTTGTTGTCATCGATTTCTAATTGCGCAGATAACATTATTTATTTAGGTGGGATGATATAGTTGTTTGGATATGTTGACTGACTTTGTTTTGGAAGCTCTTGTTGAAAATGATCTTGAAATAAAGGCATAGTTAGTATTGAATAATGATAAGAAAGGAGTATCAGGAGAATAATTTGAATTAAATTGAGCATAAACAAACTAAATCGATCTAGATTTAATGTTTTTGATGTTGAGAAACAAGATTTATTTTTAGAACTGTTGTGATAACTGTAATGATAAATGATGGTATCAACTATAAGGGCCACTCTAGATTGATTTTTAAAAATCGACACATGACTTATCATTGAAATAGGAAAAGCAAGAAGGAATTAGTCAAATTGGGGTGTTTCAATTATTGTTTTCTCAAATAGTTTTATAATTTCTTAGATAAATGCTACCAGTAACTTAATTAATTTACCAAATTTACAAATAAATTCGTTTTTTTACCTCGAATTGCGCATTCATTACGCAGTTTATAAATCAGATATCTAGAAAACAAAATAATATCAATTAAATTCTGTTTGTTTGAATAAAAAACTATTCTATAAATAGTTTATTAAACGAATAAAACGTTTTATTTGTGAAGAATTAGAGTTTCTAATGCATATTTTGAAACTCATCTAATTGAATCGTTTTAATTATTATTTGTTCAATCAACTAAAAAGCTATTTTTACAAATTACACGCATTCTAGTTATTATAGTATAACGTAGTAAAATGCAAGATTCGAGTTTTTTGAACTTTCATGAAAAGTATTAAAGTAGGGAGCTGAAATTAATCATGAAATAGTAAGCCACATTTCATTAGATAGCAAGAAAAGTTTTTGCTTCCAACAACTCCGAATCAAGTGGAAACTATCTGACACAGCAATATGAATGAACACCAAAATAATATTTGCAACAATTAAAACCAATTAAACACCAAACCAGTTTCAACCTTAAAATAATCATACCATAGTATGTAATGCTTGTAATGTTGTTTTTCGCAGCAAGCCTCATTCTAATGATCCTTATAGTAAATTATTACTTTTGCATGACACAATCTAAATTAACATCTTATCTTTTATTTATCCGTTTCTCTTTTGTTGTTATTACGTCATCTTACCAGTAGTTGGGAGTACCAATTGTGATAAACAAAGCGTGGGCCGACGTGTAGTTGAGAAAAGCCAGCGACATTGGTACTAGTAACGTATTGACCGGTCATGAATTGAAAGCAAATTATTTTCTCACAAATTTCAACCAAGTTGGATATCGTTGATTGAGTCGAAAATATCAGGTGTGATGCTGAAGAAAACGCATTTTTTTCCAGATTCGCCGCTCAGCCGTGCGTGCACATCCAACGACACGCCGCATAGCTCACCTGGTGGTTCGCCCAGGCCACGAGCCCCGACTCCTGGCGCCGTGGCTGGATTGGACCTGATACCGGTAAGATCCAGAAAAGTATCAATATTTAACCTTAACTTGGGATTACTAAGTAGGTAATTTGACAAACTGGAATTCGTTCGTAAATGAAACTGTTAAGATGTTTGTTTAGTAATCAGGTATTATTATTATTATTAAAGTAGACACATTAATATTTTTAATTCTTTTTCTCTTTGGTAACAGGAGCAATTGAGCATTAGTAAAATATATTTTATTATATTTGTTAGCAAGACAGTTTTGTTATGCGTGGTTTCGATATCTTTTCAGAGTGGTAAACAGCTTGAAGAGCTAAAGGTTATAAATATATTATTTTGCCCAGTTAATACTATAGTGTTATTAATATAAGGCATTTTATTTATTTTTTGTTGAAGAAAAAGGTTACTGATGTTCCTGACAAATAAACTTTGTTTTACAAGACTGTAACAAATTGAACGAATTCTATGGAATGAATAAAGTTGAGACATCTTCGAATCAGAGTGAAGCAAAACAAATTGTAAAAGAAGGAAAATAAGATGCTACCAAAGAGTTGGCAACAAGTTTATCAGAGTAAAAAAAATTCTCAGAATATATATTATAATAATTGTAATACAAATATATAAACTGGTTTTATTACGAGAAGTGGATAATATTGAATTAATTCGCCAATAATCAGATAATAATAATACGACGAATTCACATTAAGAACTCAATTTAAATTTTCTTTTGATAACTATCTATAATTTTGCTACAAATAAAAATCATAGAATTATATATTTTATGATAGTGCTTGTGAAATTTGTCAGAAATAAAAGAAAATTTGGCTGCTCATAATGCCCTAAAAGAAGAGCAGAAAACATTAAAAACTAAATATTTAGTTTCAAAGTACCACATCTAAATTAAAAGCCTAAAATAATGTTCTTATTCCGTTTTGAAAATAAACAAACTACTTTCAATCAATCTACGAACACAATTTTTTTATGTTTTACGATCACGATTAAAAGCCATAATTGAAATTTGCCTTTTATTGGCAGTTAACCACTGGCGACGAAATTGCGCGACGCAGAGAAACCGCCCTTCGCCAACATGCCTTCTTTCAATTGCGGGTCTATCTCAAGCGTGGGAATGGGCTGGCAGCGATGGATAAAAGTGGTAAGTGGATTGAATATGTGAGCTGTATTTATTTATGACAAAGTCATCATAAACTGTGCTGCTTGGACGTTGGAAGCGACTGATGGCAAGATTAATGTTATTGTTTTGTGTGGCAATGAAATTATATTACCTAATGCATTGCTCATATTTTCATCGGCAGGTACTAGTGATCCCTACGTTAAGTTCAAATGTGGCGGGCGGCTGATATACAAATCCCGTACGGTCTACCGTGAGCTAAATCCTGTCTGGGATGAGAGTTTTACAGTCCCAATTGAAGATCCATTCGTGCCGATTGTCATTAAAGTTTTTGATTATGATTGGGGACTTCAGGTATGAATTTTTTCTTTTGTTGCAATAATAAAGAAGAACAAAAGTTCTTTTTTCTATGCAAGTTTTTTTTTATTTATTCAGAATTTTCTCATTTCATTAATTTTCCAATTTTTCTTTTAGCTTAATGGCTTTGACCTAAATCTCTTTATTTCCCACAGGATGACTTCATGGGCTCTACCCAATTGGACCTTCAGTCCCTCGAGTTATCCAAACCAGTCGACATCCATCTTCCTCTTCATGATCCAGCCAAACCAGGAATTGACCTAGGGGAGATCCTTCTCAACGTGACATTGCAACCAAAGTCACAGGAAGACAAGGAACAAGTAAGACATTAAAATCAATCACAAATAGAACACATCTGCATCCTGCATCCTTCGAAACTATTTCCAACATGCAAATCTGTTTGTTTGCTATTATGCGATATCATGTGCAAGGTCTCCGATGGTTACCTCATGAGAAACTTTGTTCCAAAATCTTAGAATCTATTATTTGCTTTGCAACACTGATCTTTATTTGAGCGTGAGTGGTATAGCTTTGATACAATTTAATACCTCGATCCATGTTTACATATTCACAAAGTTCATCAAGGTCCACGACATTAATTAGTGATTCCACGCGCTATACATCTGTTTGAAGAGGTCGCTAAGTAACTAAGAGCTTATTATTCTTGTTATCTATCTGAAACGGTTCTAATCAATTACGTCAAGCATTGAAGCACATCGAATGGATTGATGAATGTAATTATGTGACAATCATAATTTTGTGATATACGTGAGACACTAGCATTAAAGTGGTTGCTCAAACGTTTCTTAATTTCCGTGTAATGATTATGCCACAAATATAATTTGGTTGCTATACCAACAGACCTGTTATTACCATTTTGTCGCAAACTCGTAGATGCAAATTATCGGTAAGAAATAAAAATGGAAGTTTACGAAAATAACGTGTTTTTGTTCGCTAGAGAATTTTCTTATTTAATTTGATATCATTGAGTAAATGAATATTTTCTTTCTCAAAAAACATGTATTGATGTTTTCCTGCGCTTAAAACATCATAAACTTGCATTTAATTTGACTAATTATTAGAATAGCATTAGTGATTTAATAATTGTTTAATTAGACGTTAAATGCAGCCACATTCGAACGAAATTAAGATTGTTAAGAAAGTACTAAGATTTTTATGTTATTTTATAATTGTGCGTTATTAAACCAAAAAGTTGATCAAGACCAGGACTTGCATTTAATGAGTTAATTGCGGTACTATTAGAAGAGAGATTATTTTAACGGTCGAAACCGAGGAAACAGGTTAGACAGATTAAACCTTTTTAAATATAATAGTCACAGAGTCGTTACTCAATTTGACTTTGCAATAAACAACGTAGGGCTGAATTATCAATTTCATATTTAATGACAAGAGCGGGGTAATGAATGCAATTGAAATAATAATTCGATGTAATAATTATATCAATTTGAGTTTGAACACGTGTGCTCTCCAAGTCAATTTCTTCTTGCCTACGTCAGGTGGAAACTACGAAAAACGAATTTAATTTTTGCGTCATTTTAATGATTTAATTTCTTTGTTTGTTATTTGCATGACATTATACGGGTAAGAATGAAAATGAAATACTTAATTACATTTCAATTATAGCGCAATGCTAGAAAAGAACAATTTTTATTTGCTTCGTTATTATGGATTTAAATCAACTGACTACGCACATTTTCTGTCTATTTCGTCATCCAAAAAATCTAAATATTATTTAATGATTTGTTCTTTCTTTCATTTTTTTTTTGTGAAATTGTTTTCTATCTAGAAAAATGTTTGATATTCGAATTATTTATAACTGAGCACTTATTGCTTCCCACCATGCGAGTTGCGGTGGGATCTGTATAGTCTCGCGCAGTGTCAACAATTATTATTACTCAGTTTATATAAAATCATACGCGCACCTTCCACTTGAGTGCATACATCGCACGTCCGCCGCGCAGAGATTATTAACAAACCGTAACGAGAGTGCAATAAAAAGAAAGCCGATCGAAAGTGAATGAAATTTAGATTAAACCAACACTAATTAAAGCACAACCATTTGAAGTGAAAAGTTACTATGATTTATCATGTTTACAAAGTGAAACTTCTTGTGCGGCGAGCAATTTGATCTTTAATTTGATTTATTACAAACAATTATTAAAATGCTGGACCCTTGCCAGTCACCAAAGAATTTCGTGCAGAAATTAAAGCACAAATTTATCTTACGGAGTAACAAGAACATAATGAAGCGCAAAAGGAATCTTCTTCAAGGTGAACTAAATAGTTTCCGTAGCTTGGATGATATGCCACATGAAGATGATGGTTTTGGAAAGTTAGTTTCAATGAAGAAATCAGTATCTTTCTATCACATCAATGCGGATGCGCAGGATAACGCACCATTCGGTCGCTACACTCCCAACAGGAACGAATTTAACGGTGACAGTGATCACGATAGGTGATTTTTTATGTTTTACATTCTGTTTTAATCGACTGCTTAAATGATAGCAAGTCACAATGACGAGAATTGTATCCGTTTTTTGCTCTTACGTCTTATCAAAAATTTATTATCGATTTATTAATAACGTACGATTGGAGTGTATGGGAACGGCGAGAAATTTCGGTTTGTAATTGTTAAGACACTCTCATTGTTGCCAAACTAACACCAATTCACTTTCGTGGCTTATATAACTTTTTTTCGCGCAAGAACCTTCCTTGAGAGACGCTTACGCATTATTTTTTGCCGAATTTAGGTCGGTTGCAATGTTTATAATAATAAACATACCCACAGATGATCTTCACAATTACTTTTTTATAGCGAGTACATTTTTGTACTTTAGTCTTGAATTTACATAGCGTTGCAATAGTTAATTTAATTAAATCTAATTAAATGTAAATAATTATTTGTCATAATTTGAATTGATGCCTACTGTATGACAAATAATTTATGAGGTTTGACGTCAACTCTACATGTTCATATTATAAACATTCCATACACCTTTTTTTCATCCTGAAACAACGTCGTTTAATTGGGTGTCTCCTCTTGTGAGATTCTTTATTACGGTATTTTAACGATGTGGTTCAGATTAATTAACAAAGAAAGAATGAAATGAATGAAAATCGGCTAAAAAGTCGCCATTGCCAACCACTCTAAACTGGCGTCAGTGCAGCTTCAACTTCTTTAACCTCTTGAAGTTGTCCAGGATACACGAATGCAAGTCTCGTCTTTGTTATGTTGAAATCTTCTTTAACACAATCAGTGTGTGAGAATCTATATCGAGTTAAATCTGCAGCGTCGGACAACTGTACGCATTGCGCCCATCTCGTTCATGCACGTTCAATGCCAAAGCTGACGACTTTCGTGGCTCAACATCAACTCTCAACTATTCGACATCCAGCATAAAGAGTTCAAGCTCAGAACGGTCCTCCACTTGGTCGGAGGAGAACCTACACCACTTGCACAGTCCTCCCAAAACAGAGAATAGTTTTAGGGAGAAGATTAGAGAAGTACGCGTTTAGCATGATTAAAAAAAAAAAAACACAAATGAAACGCATCAAATTTAACGGCTCCTTTCTTCTATCTTCTACTTATATGCGTAAACTTAGGAATAGCGTCGAAACTCTATAAGTTGTTTTGCTCTTAGTACTTTCAGCGCAACAAAGTTACTGATGTTAACAAACGCCTCAAATCTCAAATATGGAGCTCGGTGGTGACGATTGTATTGGTGGAAGGGAAGAATCTTCTCGCTTGTGATCCGGAAACAGGTACTTCAGATCCGTACGCAAAATTTCGGTAAGGATGCTGTGTGGTTTTTGTGCTGAGAAAATTTGATGGGCATACTATGTTGTTATAGGCTGGGGAATGAGAAATACAAAAGTCGTATTATCTGGCGGTCGTTGAATCCAAAATGGCTCGAGCAGTTTGATTTTCATCTATATGACGATGGAGATCAACAACTCGAGATTACAGTGTGGGACAAGGACAGGTCAAGGGATGATTTTATCGGGAGGTATGAGTGCTTCTATTTGTATCGAAATTTTTTATTAGCAATTCTTGTTTTTGTTTGAATTTAGATGTTTGATAGATTTATCTCAATTGGAACGTGAGACTACACACAGTTTATGGCAGGAGTTAGAAGATGGAGCGGGTACCTTGCATTTACTGCTCACCATTAGTGGAACAACTGCTTCGGAAACTATCTCGGATCTATCCACACATGAAGCAAACTCACGGGAGCAGCAGATGTTAGAACAACGCTATGTACGATCCCTTGCTGGAAACTTTGATATAACTTTTCATCCATTTGTGTTTCTTTTTTTTTTTTTTGTTAGGCGTGGCAACGAACATTCCACAATACGAGAGACATTGGTCATCTGACTGCAAAAGTATTCCGTGCACAAGGACTGGCCGCAGCTGATTTAGGCGGGAAGAGTGATCCTTTCTGCGTTCTAGAACTAGGCAATGCCCGTCTGCAAACGCAGACGGAATACAAAACATTGTCGCCCTCTTGGCAAAAGATTTTCACTTTTAATGTAAAAGACATCAACAACGTATTGGAGTTGACTGTGTACGATGAGGATAGAGACCACAAGGTGGAGTTTCTGGGCAAGATTGCTATTCCCTTGCTACGCATCAAAAATGGCGAGAAACGATGGTATGCGCTAAAGGACAAAAAACTGCGCAGTCGTGCAAAAGGCAACTCACCGCAGATCCTTCTTGAATTGAATGTGGTCTGGAATCCAATAAGGGCATGTATTAGAACGTTGAATCCACGTGAGGAGAAATACATGCAAACTGAAATCAAATTCAAAAGACAGGTGTTCGTTAAGAATGTGCTAAGGATGAAGTCGCTCATTATGTATTTCTACGAATTTGGGAAGATTTTGCAGTAAGTAAAAATACAAAATAAATTATGTTTTAATTTGCAAACAAAAGTGTACAAAACGATAACGATAACTTACACGAAAAACGCGACTTTTGAGCATAAATATGCGACAATGATTAGTTAATGTCAATTATTTTTTAGAAACTGTTTTGAATGGGAATCTACCGTTCAATCATTCATCGCCCTATTATTCTGGCTTGTTGTTTGTTACTATTTCGAATCCTGGATGGTTCCTATGCTTGGTCTCCTCGTGTTCCTCAAGCAATACATTGTCCGAAAATTAGCCGGTTCTCAAGCTGTACCTTGGGATGAAATCGCAGACTCTGACGTTGAAGACGAAGACGACGAGGACAAGGAGAAGGTAGGATTCGAGGTAAGAAAACATTTCTACATGTCTATAGACTTTTTAGTGCGCACACAGCACACAATCACCATTGATAACTAAGCCACTCACTATCAATTGTATTTAGCACTATTTGCAAAATTTTAATACTGCACTTGTCTAAATTAAAATACAAGAATATTATTTTTTGATATGTCTATAGCGATGTAGAAATGCTTTCCATCAATGCATTTGCGAATTGAGCACTCCCAGCGCACTTTTAAGTGATTAATATCTAGCTATATTGGTGCGAAAGTTATAGTATTGTGTAGAAACAAACAGAAACAATCATTGTCTATGGTAGTTATCAGTAGTTGATCAGCATAATCGGTAGCGATTGTAGTTTAGTTCATGTTGAAGAACATGTAATTATTTGATTAATTTTCCATCTCTGCGTGCGAATACTTAATTCGGGTAAGTCGCAAAGCGATTATAGACGAGTTTATAGCAATAGTCATAACAGTTCAAGTATCATAAAAAACAAGATGCATTTTAATGAGATTTTTATGTTGGCTGTATGTAGGAAGAAAAGAAGAGCCTCAAGGAACGACTGCAGACGATACAGGAAGTCACGCAGGGCGTTCAGAACGCAATCGGGAAAATTGCATCATTTGGCGAAGGCGTTATTAAGTGTGTTTCTGTTAGAGCATTAGTTGGCCGTTTGGTTCTAATGGTTCCGATATTTCAGCACTTTTAACTTCACGGTTCCATATTTATCATGGATCGCAGTGTTTCTCTTGGTCGGCGCGCTGCTGGTACTGTACTTTGTTCCAGTGCGGTATCTACTGATGCTATGGGGCACGAACAAATTCTTCCGAAGAATTCTGCGGCCGCATGCCGTCCCCAACAATGAGGTGTTGGACTTGATATCACGCGTGCCCGACAACGAAATGCTGGTAAGGTGGCACTGTCTATGCGAGGTGATGGTCCCACACGTGCATGCACTTGTATAACAATGTACAAAATACGTATAAACCTCCATCTTTTCTCCACTCTTCACAATTGGGTTTCGGTGCATTAACTCTATTGTGTATTCTACTAGAATTTTATACTAACCGGTGACTGTTTTCGCGCATTGCAATGTAACTGATTTCCTAATGTGAAACACAGATGTGGACGAAAGTATCGGCGAGGTATTTATCGACGCAATTAGGACGCTTGTCATTTTTTGAATGGTACTTACAGCTGGACTACAAGGACCTGAAGATCCTCGCAAACCCCGAGGGCGGCGAGCGGCGGCGCGACCCACGCAAGAAGCAGAAGGCTTCCTAGTGGAGGTTGAAGCTGCTGAGTGGTGTGCGCAACAGGTTGCGCGTACGCTGGGACAGCGATTGCACCTTAAAGTCTGATTAAACGTACACACTATACTACCCGGTAGCTGCGGCTGCTGGTTTCAACCCTTGCATCATTCAACGGCACGATCCACATCCCACAAGACAACAGACGTTTCAAATTTTTATCTCAATGTGTACTATACTAGAAGATAAGTTATATCTATCTAGTTAAATCAGATTAATTACGAATTTATAACGAATCTCGCATTGTCTGCGGAGCAGGCAGAAGTAACAAGCAACTATATTTAACGCCAATCTGAAAATTGTAGTGAGAGATCGATATCAACCCGATCACAAATTCATCATTGAAGATTTTGTTAGATAGATTAGAATGAATAGATCAGACTAGTTTATCGGGAGATACAAGAACAAGTCACCGAATTTGAATTTGTATAAATTATATTCAACATGCAGATTGTCTCCCTGTTCAGTTAGTTTTATTTAGATTAAGTGATATGAAAGCAAAGTTGCTTCAACAAGCTGTTTTGATATTTTTCTACCCGTTTTATAATGGTTAGTTAGTTTTTGCCGAGCAGTGAGTTTCCTGCAATCAACTTTTCTCTATCTGTTCTTCCACCGACTTGCCGCGGCTAAAAACACCGCAAAAACTTTGCCACAAGCACGTCCATGATCATTGTGATTTATTCTAAAGGTTTTAGTTACATTGTCATTTGTGTACATACGACAGTATTATAGTTTAATTTTATATTCTTAGATCTATCGCGCGTGGTGCGTGCGCTTCTTTTCAAACTTGTGATAGCTTTAGAATAGCTTCGTTGTTGCCAGCGAGAAGTCTGGGAATGAATTTATTTATTATCTAGGTGTGCTTACTATTGTTCATTTTAGCTCTAGTTCTATTGTGAATGACCACACACCTCTATTTTAAAGTTGCACATTACAAAAGACGATCCATAAATGTCAACTTTTATATAAATAAATTTATTCGTTATCAATTGTCCCTACTAACAATTAACAAATATTTATTTGACAAGTGTCAATTGCGCAGCTTATATGACTGTAAAATGTCTTCCTTGAGCTTTGAAGATTCCTCCTCGATAGTTGATAATATCGTTGATCTTCCATACTGCGACAATGAACGTGTTGCTGGTTTTCTTCGTTCGCGTTTTCTCAACGGTAGGAATTACACATGGATGGGAAATGTTCTTGTTTGTGTACAGCCGTTCCGGGATGTCACTTTAAAGGATCTCCAGGACTCACGTCCTAATACCTCGAACACAAAGACAGAAGCATCAGTTGAGGCATTAATCGACCGCGTTCTGTTCCGACTTAATCACGAAATTGGCAAATGTGATCAGATTATAGTTGTCTCTGGTGATAGTGGATCCGGAAAAACCCATTCAATAAATTTGGCAATCAGGAATATTGCTGTGATGCAGATGAAGGGAAGTGAAGAGGAAACCATTTTGAAGCAAGCTTGGGCATCAGTTCCATTACTAAATGCATTTGGTACGGTTCAATTTTCAGAGCTGTTTAAAATCACTAAATTTGCTTGTATTTTCTAGGGTGTGCACCAACACTGCTTAATTTCAAAAGCAGCAGATTTGGAAAACTTCTACGTTTGCAATACTTTGATGGAAAACTATCAGGAGCAATGTTGGACACTTATCTTCTTGAAAAGACTCGTGTTGCGAATGTCAACAAAGGCGAAGGCAATTTTCACATATTTAGACAGATTCTGGATTGCTTAAATGTTAATCAATTAACTGCTTTGAAGCTAAATCCTTTGACCCAATACAAGATTGCTCCTAAACCTATCAAGGATCATCAGCAACAAGGGTATGATGACACCATAAAGGCAATGAAAATATTAAATATCATTGAACATGATGAAATACTCAAAATTCTAAGTGTTATTTTGAATCTGGGTAATGTGTTTTTCAAAGAAAACTTTTCCTGTCATGGCGACGGTGATGGCAACACTTTAGATACTGAAAACATCACAATAACTCTTGAAAGTCAGAAATATTTATGCAATGTTGCTAGTTTACTCGATATTGATAGTGGTGAGTTGGCTAGTGTTCTGTGTACAGTTCAATTTGCTCATAGAGGTTCAGAATCCATCTTTAAATCACCATGTAGGACTATATCAGAGTGTGAGGCACGCAGAGATGGAATTATGAAACATCTCTATGAGAAGCTCTTCAGGTGGCTTGTAAATTCGATTAATTTGCAGATATTTCAAGGAGGACGAGGACAACATATAAGTAATACTTCCTTTTTTTTTTTTTTTTTTTTTTTTTTTTATTTCAATTACTTTCTGTGTAGACTTACTTGATCTATATGGGTTTGAAGTCTTTGACCACAATTCTTTTGAACAACTTTGTATTAACTACGTCAATGAACGAATGTTGCATTATTACACAAAAAATTATCTCATACAAGAGCGCAAAGAATTAATTGCGGAAGGGTATCAAGTTGATGCCCTTGAAGATCATGAAACTTTTACTAGAATTACTATGATTGATGGAGCTATTTCAATATTTGGTATCCTCAACGAGGTTATTATGCCCTATATTTTTTTTTCATTAACAGCATTTGGTACATAATAAGTTTGTAGGAATGTACAATGAAACGTTTTAAGAGTAATCAGCACCTTCACACTCGATTGGGACATACTTTCCGCTCTCATAACAATTTCATTCTTGGTGATGAGCAGGAATGTTCTTTTAGTATCCGTCATTATGCTGCCGTAGTCAAGTACGAGAGTGGGACCATGATTCGAAAAAATATGGACAAGGTACCTTTGGATTTAATCAGATTTTTAAAGTCAGGGGGATTTTATTTCGTAAGACGACTTTTGGACGATGATAAAGATCATCTTGGAAATAGTAGAAGAACAGTTGCGAGTTATTTTAAAGTAAATCTTCCCATTTTTCAAACTGTTTGCAGTTCGTTTGCAAATTCTTGCATTTCAATGGTTCTAGAGCTCAATGGATCAATTAGTTCATGTCATGGATAAGTGTGATGTACACTATGTAAAATGTTTGAAGCCTAACAATATTGGTGATGCTGAACTTTTTGATCATGACTATTTTGTAAAGCAATTGAGATGCAATGGAGTTTTTGAGATCATAAAGCTGTCATTCCAAAACTATCCGATCAAGTATATGAAGTTTACCCTTTGTTGACTGCTTAATTCAATATAAATTAATTCATATTTTTAGAATGGATGTGAAGAAATTTGTAAGGAAAATTGGGTATCCAATACATGAATACCTGAATCAAGTAACAACATCATATAATCAGTTTAAAATCGAATATTTAACAATTTATTATTATTTTACAATAGATTCTAGGAAGTGATATGCATCTCAGTAAACAGTTTGTGTTTCTGACCAAAGATTCCTACTTCTTGTGCCAAAGATTTTCTTTCTGCAGGATGAATGTAGCAGCGCAAGTATTGCAAATATGCTGGTTAAAATACATGCGAAAGAAGCACAAAGCTGCTTGTATAATACAAAGAGGTTTTGTATAAATGACAATACTACAACGCGGTATTGATGTAGATAATTATTTAGCTTTTCGGCGTAAAAGAAACAAATATAAAAACCGGGGCTTTAATGATTCTAAGCGAAACATTGTGTTTCAATCTTCATTGAATGCAAATGAAGATGATGGTCTATTTATCGATAACAAAAATGCAGTTCAAAAAGTGGAATATTATTTGCAAACAAATTCAGTTGAAGTAAACAAAGAAGGAATGCCTTTGTCTTTACAATTGGACAAAACTTTCAATAAGACTGCTACCAAGAAATTTAAGAGGGTTCTCTATGTAGGAGATGGAGTCATTAGCTATACAAAACTAGTAGAGGTAGTGAAATAATAAAGTAATAATTTAAGGGTACATTAGGTATGCAAAGTTGACCTTCTTTTAGCTTCCAAAAGGTTTTCATCGTCAAAAAATAAACAATCGCTATTCCTACTTACTGCCAAGACCTATTGAATCAAAAGGACTAAATGATCTATTTCAGTAACATATTTTAGTACTAATGAAATATAAATAAAAGAGCAAAATTTGTTTATAATTTGCGTATATTTAAAGATACTTCAATTAGATAGATAACATTCTTGTTTCAAACTATTCAAGAACATGAATGTACCAAATTTATCCATTTGCTTTCCATGCTTTCCATTCAGGGCGATGTTGTTTGTAAACATTTTGGAATGTATAATTAACATATTTTAATGATGAATCGAAAAAAGTGTCATGATACTTTCCAGATTGTATATAAATAAATGTAAAGAGAATTCATCAGTTTATTCAATATGCAAATGAACGAATACATTATTGGAACGTTCTAGATTAGCTTGTAACTAATTCAAATTAGTATTGCTTACATTCCTTATATTCCTGCAATTGGATGTATTGCCTTGGTTGCCGTCGTTCCGCTCCGTTGTTAAATCGTTGAGTCGGTTGAACCCACTTGCGTCAGTCGGCCGCCAACCACCCGGTCGGCTTGCTCCTCAAAACTGCCAAGTGTATTCACATTACTCGCTACCCACTTGAACAACTACTAATTGACACCGAAGGCAAAGGTAAACAAACATTTCTATCTTATCAATAAATGTCAAGAATGTACTTCTTATCATTCTAACAAGCAAATTTAGCGTGAGTGGTAAATATTGCAAAACGAGGTTAAACCGGGCTAGGCGCACAAACAGGTTTCGATGTTTTCTCATATTTTGCTGTCTCATTTTTGTCTCTCTTAATCGTTCCCAAAACGACTTAGAATGTGATATTGTAATATGAAATTAATGCTGCCGGCATATTCAACACTGCTAAATTACAGACAATTTGATAAAAGTTGAAATATGAATAATTCAACAGTCTTATCGGTGTTATCACAATGTGACATTATGGAAACTCCTAAAATAGCCAATGTGTTCTACAGCGATGTGCAACTTGCCATAACCTCCAAAAAAATCTCAAGTTACAAACAACTTTTGTTTATTACTGAGCGTCGTGTCTAGTCGCAGACTAAATTGAATTAGAGATGAATATTTCATGATAAGCTTGTAACATGTAAACATACTTAAATACCTTACATTAAATTACAAACAACTTGCTTCGGAATGGAGTAATGCAAATAAACAATGAACCATTCAAGAGTTTTATCACGATATGCAGGTACTTAAGTATCTTAACATGACATACCAAGTTAGGTTGATAGATATATAAGGCGTGATTTCTACAAGCAACGTTTTAATCCCTCTGCATCATGGCAGGTAAAATAATGTCAACGAACACGAAACTCACGTTTCGGTCAACGTTGACCCGGACTGATCCGCACGAGCATCCTGTACTTATCATCGGTCAAGTGAAACATCTGAATCAGCTCCGTTTCAGTGATGTTAACGCGAAATTAGAGCCTAGGGTTTCTGAAGAGGTGAGTTTATTGAAAATTTTGGGTTCGAATTATAAATACCAAGTTTTCTTTCGTTGTTTCAGCATTTCAAGAACGCCGTCTCTAGTTTACATCCGTCACCGAGTGATACTTGTTCTTTGTATTTGAACTTTGCGACTATTGCGGCACTGCCTATCAAATGCAGCAGGCACAACACTCCTTCCAGATGTCATACGCTTACAAGGCTTGTACAAAATTGTACTGTGAATGTTGATGAGTCCATAGTTGTAAGTTTTGTTATAATTAACCCGCTCTAAAGTGGAAGTGAACAATTTTCTATTCCGATTCTGTAGGTTGTTTGTGAGCGTAAAGATCTTTTCGCAAGTGGCTGTGCAGTTGCACGCGCTTTTCCGAATTATACAAGGAAAACTTCCTGTGCTTTCACTGCCCTCGTGAAAGTATCAGTAGAATTTGTTATCGTACCAAGTCGTAAGTTGTTTGTGATTAGGGAGATGCAAATTCTGTAATTCGTATTTATTTAGAAGATGAGAAAAACTTTTCAACCGAAATATCCAAGGCTGATATCGATCTACTCAGCGCCGCAGCTCATGGAATTCGCACAGCAGCACGTATCGTCGACTCACCTTGCAGCGAAATGAATGTCTGTGCTTTCCTAAAAGAAGTTGACAAAGTTGCAAAGGAATTAGATATCACCCCTATGGTGATCCGAGGAGAGGAGTTGAAGACGAGGGGGTTCGGAGGAATCTACGGCGTTGGTAAAGCGGCTACTTCCCCAGGAGCTCTAGCTGTCCTTAGTTATACTCCATCAGGTGCCCAGAAAACAGTTGCTTGGGTAGGTAAAGGGATTGTTTTTGACACAGGCGGCCTTAGCATCAAGACCAAAACGGGCATGCCCGGAATGAAACGTGATTGCGGCGGTGCAGCAGGAATTCTAGGTGCATTCTACACAGCGGTGAAGTGTAACTTCACACAAAATCTGCATGCTGTGTTTTGTATGGCGGAGAATGCAGTAGGTCCAACGGCTACTCGTCCTGATGACATCCACACTTTGTACTCTGGACGTACAGTAGAGATCAACAATACTGATGCGGAAGGGCGTCTAGTTCTTGCTGATGGAGTTGCCTTTGCAAAGAAGGACTTGAATGCTGATATCATCTTAGATATGGCTACTTTAACAGGTGCGCAAGCAAGCGCTACGGGCAAATACCATGCAGCTGTCCTTACTAATAACGATGAATGGGAAGAGAACCTGGTAGTAGCAGGTAGGATATCAGGTGACTTAACATTTGCAATTCCATACTGCCCAGAGTTGCACTTTAGCGAGTTTTCGTCTGCCGTTGCGGATATGAAGAACTCAGTAGCCGATCGCAATAACGCACAGTCCAGTTGTGCGGGTTTGTTTATTGCTAGCCATCTTGGGTTTGATTTTCCTGGTATTTGGATGCATGTTGATATGGCGGCTCCAGTACATGCAGGGGAGAGGGCAACAGGGTATGGTGTTGCTTTGTTAGCGACACTTTTTGGCAAATATTGCAAAAATCCATTGCTTAGTGCAATTGGACCCGAGTTGGACTCTGCGGAGAATACGTGCTTTAATGATGAAACATGTGCGAAAAAATTACGAATTGCTTAGGTATCTAAAAATTGCGTATATTTTCATAAACATTTAAGAGTAGTTTACAATTTTTCGTGCATTATGGATTTACGCTATGTAATAAAATTTAAATGTCATCTTGTGAGGATGTGATTTATATGAAACAGTAAGTACTTATCTTTTAACAATAGAAACAAAAGCAACCCAAATGGATATTACATGATTAACGTATGCGTTAACTTGAACACAACTTGCGAACTCTTCATTGAGACCAGTGGTATTCCAGATTTTAGTGAGGAGAACTTCATCGACAACATTGTTTATACTACTGAACGGCAAACATTGATAACATCCACTAATCTAGAATGAAATCATTTTAAGTTATCGCTCAAGTTGCTTAAAAGCTTAATATAATACTTTATAGTTATTAGTGTATTCAAGAATTTTACTACTTGTCTTCAGTTGCGTTTGACTGTACATGAAGTTTTTCTCTGCTTTATGAATTTGTGACTTAAGCAAATTGGACACATAGTGATTCCAGATAGTCACATCATGTTCTCGCATTTTGGCGATTTTCTTGCGTAACTTTTTTTCAATCGTATTCTGCAAATGATGAACATTGCCAGTCTGTACATATTGCAAATTAGGTTGCACTGAATGAGTGGGAGCGGATATTGTGTTATTAAAAAGTGCCAACCAGTCAAATCGACGTGTAAAATCAAATCTTGTGGTGAATACAGCATCACCCCTTTGAATATTTGCCCAAATCTGCAACCAAGCCATTTCTTATCCATCATAACTTCATTATGCAATATACCTACGTTATATTCATCCGCAACGCAGTAGACTTTCTTCAAGGGACAATATTGATCAGTAACATTATATTTCACTCCAGTAACTACGTCAATTATGAAATGATTTGCGAGTTGATTGGGAGTATCTCCATATTCTCTCAGTAAAACGTAAGCGGTGTTACCATAAGGTATTCCTTGTCCAATTAGAAGCCACACTTCAAGGTTTAGGGATAGTAAGTAACAAGTTAGAAGTGTGGCATGATCGTAGATGGATCCTACACCCAATTTAAGAACTTGCTGCAATGAAAACCGCTCATATATAATGTGAATTCGAGAAGAAGAAAACACAATTTACCTTTGCTGTGAGCCAAACATTTTCATAAAACTTATTCCCTGTATTGAATGGAATCAGAGATACGAATCTTGCACATTGATGCAGAGACAAATCAAATTCATCTGTATTTAGTTTCGGAGGTTCTAGAAGTCTTATGTACCTAGTTAGACAGATCGTTTGGCCGTTAGAATCGATTGCTAAAACACTAAATTTTCTTTTCGGGTGATCAGTATTGTATCGTTTATTCCACTCGATGATATGATCACGGATGTAGGGTGGTTCTCCGCAATTAATGGAAGTCTACGAAAACATTGAATACTTATCATTCAGCATCAATTTAATAAGCTAAATATCTTACTAAATCACTTGACATTTTTGGTACGATTGAATCAACTTGTAGTTCCATATCTAAATAAGTTAGTTTCTGGTTATTCTTATTATTTTGAAAAGTGGGAGTTCTGGGTGTACCAGCTGAACGTGTTTCTTCCACTTTTTCGTAATTGTAGATGAAAGGGGGTGATCGTAGAGGAAATTCACCTTCTAACTATACAAGAAAGCACTAGTTAGCTTGTGAAAAACTTGCTGATTTATATAAGATTATACCTTGTCTGAAATAGCAGCAGAAATTGGTACCAAAACATATCCCAACAATGTAGCATTCATTTCTTTGCCATCAGAATCATCTTCATGTTTCTTATCATCTAGGTATGAATTGCTTTCAAATAATTTAATAGATATAGTTTCAGTTAACGAATTTGGATTCAAATAGTCTAAGTTTTCTGATGTTAATGGTAATTTTATCATTTCATTCCATTTGCATTGGAGACAGTCGGAAACATTCTTTTCTTGGTATCCTTCACATAACTTACTTCTAACTGTTGTCTTCTCGGTAGCAAACTCAATAAAGTAATAATGTTTAATATTCTGAAAGTATGCATTTATATTTCATGCTTCACATGCTTCTTCCTGCACTTCTACCGGTACTTACACTATCTGCATCATTGTGATATTTTATCCGAATATTGATACCTCCCTTTAAATTAATCACAACATTGATTTTCTTATTGTACGTTGTATTTTTTTGTGAGAAAGAATAAGTATCTCTGATTTGTTGTTCATTTATGGCATTAACTTCCGAGCGCAACTCAAGAAGTGGTAATGGCGTTGATCCTTCAGGCTGTACTTTAAACCAGTTTATAAAATTAGAGAGACACGTTTTTAAATATTTCCTGAATCAAATGTAGTTACAATTAGCACATATATGTAAAGAATTTTTATCAAAATATTTACTGTAGCCAAGGCACCATCTTCTCATCAACAACATCCTCATAGCACAAATTATTTCCGGAATTGCGGCATATTTGGAATATTTTTGTTTGAATTTGTCTTAAGTACTTTCTCCCCAAAGATCGCTTTGAAACTATATCATCGTTTGGAGAATCTTCTTGAGTAAAATATTCTGCGTACCTTTCTTCCTCGATGCGTCTTTTATAAGTTGAGAAAATATTACAGGGAATTTCATTTAGGCGACTCGGTACTATCATTCCTACAAATTCAGGTTCATTGTTATTACGAAGTTGTAATAATTGAAATCGGACGTTGTTTTCAATTTCTTCTATGGAGGAGATAGTAAAGGAATCTAAAAACGGATCACAGCGGAAAATATTAGAGTTTGTGTCTTCATTGGTAGTTGAAGTAATTTCTTCTTGAGTTTCTTCAATGTAATCAGAAAATATTGTGTTCCTGGGATCTTCTGGGTCTAAATTATTCTCTTTAATCCAATTTTGAATATTCTTTTCTGTTAAGTTGTCTGTTTTCTCTCTTGAAGTTGTCACTCTAATTGTATCCCAACCAATGCAAACTGCTAAGAAACCAGTTGTTTTCTTGTTGTTGTCAGAAAAATGAACATCCATGAATTCGCTTTGACTAATCAATTGCTGCATTTTAGGAATCTTAATTTTAGCTGAAGAAATTAATGTCCATGCTCTTCTAAAAGAATACTGTGAATTTTCTTTTGTCTTCTGCTTTAATTCAAATAGTTTAACTTCAATATCTTGCTCTAGACTTTCATTTTTCATTAATTTCAAACTTAAAACTTCATCAAATATGATAGTAAAATTGTGATTCAGTAAACAAACTTTTGTTTTACAAATGAAGACATTATTCAGATATAATTTAAGCTTAAACTTTGTTGCTTCAGTTAAACTGCGTCGATTTTTTTCTTCTTCTTTGACGTCCTCACTTGGGGATATTTGATGGGAATAATTTATCGCAAAAGTAATCACAGGTTCTACACTATTTCCAAATGCTTCTTCTAAAATTTTCACTAAATTTTGTTTAAGTTTCTTCAGGTTTATAGACCTAGGAGGCTTAACTGGTTTATCATCAATCATTTTATCGAGATTTGCATCATCATTGTTAGCATCTTCAATCTTGTGTTGCCAAACTTTTAATTTCTTCTTATGTTCGTTTAATTGCTCTTTATACAAACAATCTTCTTCTTCTTGTATTTCAATTAAGATATCATTGGGGTTTTCCCAAAATGCTTCACTTTCCGAATGTTGATTGATAATTAGTTTTATTGTTGTTGAAGAATAACCATTATTAATACGTAGATTTTTCAAGTTTTTCCATACTTCAAGAATATTCTTTACATTATGTCTGCTTTTCTTACATTCTTCGTAGTACTCTTCACGAACTTTTTTTATTTGCTTAATTGTTTCCAAAAGAATATTCTTTAGATCAGTGCTTTGTGTTCTACCTGTGTCACCAGAGGCATTTTCAGTCTCAATACGTTGAACATACTTAACTTTATCATTTCGTAAAGTTTCCAGACGTTTTCTTAGTGTTTCTCGGAGTTTTCCCACATGGTATACTCTGTGTAAATTAAAGAGACTTATTAATTTCTCCTGTAATAAATGTTCACTGCTAAAAAGTGCATGATTTGTAAATCGCAGAGTGTTAATGTTGATCTCTAAAGTTGGCTCATGTTGGGACACAGTGACGGATGAGATATTTGGAGGTATAGTAGTGGTTGCTTTGTGGTAAATTAAATCAAAAGGTGTGTCTTCATCATAATGATCTGGACGGTATCCAACAGCAGAATAATTTGATTCGTCGAATTTGATATCACCTGCTGTATTGATGAAATCTCTGAAACACATTTTATTGGGTAGAGCAATGTTCTGGGTAGACGCGGTAGAAAGGAATAAATATTTTAAATGGCACTTACTTGTTTTCATCAGCTAATAATCTACGTTTTAGTTGTTGCAAGTGTCTTTCAGGTAATTTAGGTGGCTTAACTGTATAAATTCCTTCATCTTCTAAATTCCTGAATCCTAATTCTTCATTAGAACCAAGAGCAATTGGTGAAGTTGATCTTAAAATAAAACTTTTACATTTCAATGAATTTACTGATCAAATTCTACAAATTTTAATACTTCTTTGTTGACCATGTACATTCTTCATAACTCTTATTCAAGATTTCCCGTACATTTTCGGGTTGTTTATAAACAACTACACTCTTATCATCCTCTAATTCATCGCCTTTCTTGTTCTCACCGAGATCAATATCATCTTTTGCAATACTCTCACAAAAGAATTGATACTTCTCTGCACTACTAACTTCTCCTGAATTCCCTTGATAAGCATACCTCTGATGAGCTTTCATTTGTAAATTAATATTGTGATTATCATTTTGCAAACTATCAATGCATTTATTTAAGTTTGCGACATCTTTACTAGTCCTTTTAAAGTTTTGAAGAGATGATTTGTTTGTGGATTCCGATGACTTTTGTTTCATACTCTGAAATCTTTTTTTAAGTTTTTCTCTATATAATTTTGTATTTGATCCAAGTGAGGATTTCATCGGTTTGATTGACTGTGAAGAAGTTTTAGATGATTCTTCAGTTTCACTCGCACTTGCGCTACGAATATCACTTGCAGTTTCATTTCTTAGTTCTTCTAGTGATGCTATTGTTGATTGATTGGATATTTCGTTTTCGGAAACAAATTTAGTGGTACGTTTCGATTGAGGTTTTGATTTTGTTAGGAAAATATTTGGATTTGGTGCGTTATAGGTGGCATTTGAGGCTAGTGATGAAGTCACTGATAATGATTTTACAGAGTTATCTTCGGGTGATTTAACTCGGTTGATTTTTGTTCTTTTTGTTGGTTTCGGAGGCGGCGTTTTAAGTTTTATTCTTGGTCTGGGTTGCATTTCAAAAGATATTAAGTTATCCTGGAATAAGATGCATTTTAAACAGAGTTTAGAGTTGTAGAGTAATAAACTATTTTTTACTTCGGATTCCATTTTTACACAATTCCTCTGTTGTAATGTTTGGCTCCGCTTTACTTCTCTCACAGGTTCTTGTCAAATAACCGTTTAGTTACTTTGTTTGTATCTATATGCTGCCACGCAACGTGTATTCTAGGTACATAATATTGAAAACACAAACAATACTTGTAATTTTCATGCTGCTTTGATGTCACTCAAAACAAAAAAATACATTTATTAGAAATACATTTAACATCTTCCTAAAGACAATAATATAATTATTCGGTTGAGGTCGTTATTAATATAAATGTCAACAGATAATTAACAAACACGGTTCAAGAAGTTTACATTGACGCATGTCCTAAAGTACTAAAGAGTACTAAAACCTTCTGAATAATTACTACAGTCAATCGCTAGTAATATACATTTCGCATTACTTAATTGAAGGAATGAAACTTAGTCCTATTTGATAACAGTCAAATTTAGTACCATCGTTGAAATATTTTTTAAAGCAAACTTTGAAAGTGAAAACAAAAATTAAATTTAATAACAAAACTTGGATGGAACACATTTAAGTGCATTCCAAGTACGTAGTGTGGCAACAGTGCTATTCAACTTATTACCCCACATATCCATGTACTGTTTGGAATCAGCAGCTAGAAAATATTTAATTATGCTGAGCGGTTTGCTCACATCGTCAGAATTGTTGAAAACTTCTACTAGTAGAGTGCGTGGGCGTGCGCAGATTTGCCTGTCCGCTGTAGAAATTGCTGCCGTCGCACAATAATACAAATCGATAAATCCAAGTGGGTTTTCTTCACCTGGATAATTAAAATATTTTAATGAACCTTCCGTTAATGTACACCACCTTCTATTCCATGTGATAGTCTCCCCATTTTCGAGCCCCACATCTAAGAAACCAGAGTATGTTTCATTCACATTGACACAAGTTTCGAAGTCCATGATAAAGTTGCCTTCCAATGTTGGTAAATTAAGATGTGACATCTTAAAGTGGCCGAAGTGGCCAATGTTGTTGATTTTGAGTGAAAATTGTCCTGCCAACATGTAAGATGATTTCTGGTCCATGCAATTTCCCTGTGTGATGCTTTTAAATTGTTTATTAGAACTGAAGAATCTCGATGGCGACAGGGGACAGAGTGTTGTGTTGTTTGGAATGTGGTACTTTGTTTCATGGCTCAGGTCTTGTTTTTGCGATCTTATTCTCATTGAATATAACGCTACGTCAATCTCAAAGTCGGAGCTTAATTGGTTGAATGTAATTTCATCTCGAAAGCGAACAAATCCATCGTTGTCTGCTTGTACAGCGGAAGTTGCAAAGACACTAGTACCTTCTTTCAGGACACAGAGATACCAATCTGCAAACTTTCTCCGTTTTTTCTTATCAAAGGTTTTTGATGAGTAGATTGATGTACGTTGTTTGGGGGGGAAGACAATTTGGGAGATTTCTATGCAGCCGGAGTTGTTTTGGACTAGGTCGAGGTTGTGATAATCTTCATATTCCAAGCGATGAATTTCCTCTCTAATGGCGTCACGTTTGCATGCTAGATAACAAATAGAAAATTAGCAAATCTTGTTAGAAAGAAATATATGTGGAGCAACTTACTAGCTGTTAATAAAATTCTCTCTGCTTCAAGCTCTTCGTTGCCAGCTGAAAACTCTTTTGTATTTCTGCAGAAGGTCAATGCTTTTGCAGTTTGAGAAATAACCTGATATTGCACATTAGACTCCGCTAACAACTCACTAACTCGTTTGTTTGATGGATAGTAATCTTGATATTCATATTCGGAGATTTGGACACTGTTTTCGTAAATTGTACTACTGTATTCTTGGGTGTCAGCTTTGGAAACCAATGCGGAGATGTTTGATGTACCAATACTATTCATATACGAAGCCTACAACCAAATATTTTGAAATTATGAAACATTACTATATATTTAAGTTGTACTTGCATCAGTTGAATAGTAATTGTTCAATTCATCCCCCAATGCATCCTTTAAAAACTGACTAGCATCATAATCCAATAACATAGTCTCGTTACCACCAAACTTGGAAGCAGGTGATTTGTGCGACTGCTCTGATTGCGGAGAACAAGAAACAGTTGAAGTCACCTCATGGGAAGTCTCCACATTCATAGTATCAGTAGAGAGAAGAAATTTCATATCATCCGTTAAACAACCAACTCCATCAAAATGGTAACAATCTTCCGAACTTGGTCGCCGGGAACTTTTACGACTTTCAACATCATTTTGTGTGTGATTAGAGCAGGCTGTGCTTGCACGGAATGATTCAATTGAAGCTCTAGATGCCCTTGATTGCCTTGAACATGTGGACCTAGCAGTTTCAACTTCTGTATCCTTTTGTACTTCTTCTGAGTGCGTTGTAGAAATAGACAGCACCGATTCAGAAGCAATAGATGATATTCCACTGAATGTAGTATCAATGACATCTTGTCCTTCATCTTGGAAACTATTTATATCGGTGTTCTTGTTTTCAGTGGCATCTAAATTAACATCTGTGCAATTTGTAAAATTTCTACTTGTTTGCCTTTGGAAACTCTTTTCGTAATAATTCAACAAACAATCTTGAAATCTATGGATGACCAAGTCCTTAATAATTTCCGAATCATTGTTTTCAACATGCGCAGATTGTTTGTACTTTCTTAATAAAGCAGCTTTACCCATTATAGGCAAATGATGGTTTCTATCGATTGCTCGAAAAGACGATAATTTTGTTCGTTTGAATGTTGAAGTGCAGTTTGTAATTGGAAGACTTAATGCACAACCTTGTCTATCTTTAGGCAACATTATCCTTACTTTGATAACTTGGATGTCATCAGAGTCTCTGTTAGGAATACTATCAATCACAATTGTTTCTTTTTGTTCGGTACGTTCGTAGATAATTCTTCCAACCGGATGTCGTGGTCCTTTCCATTCTGTGTCCACTTTAGGTGTATCCACAGCATTAAGAGCCAAATCATCAACGAATTTCTTAAAATCCAAATCGTTTAATTCTTGCGTAAATACTTCTGTTGCTGGTGTTTTCAAATTTTCTTCCGCCTCAGGAGCATTTAAAATTTCTTCATTGAGTTGGATAGACGTGTTGTTACCAGTCTCAACCGATTTCAACATAATTTTCGAAACGTTTTTTAAGTTTTCACTCAAGTTAAATGACTGTGATGGGGATTTGTTGATTTCTGACATTCTGACGGTAGGTTCTAAAAGAAAAATATTATAAAAATTAGTATTGTAAACAACAAGCACGTGTTGAAATATATGTTTCAGTCACACTTACCATTGTATTCTTTGCCAGAGAACATTTTTGGTCTTGCCAATAACTGCAAGTGAAGCAAGTAACACGGATCAGTTTCGATCAAACATATTAAGCATTTTCGTCATAGACAAATATTAATTTATCAAACAGGCAACATGCATGCGTTATACTTACGCGTCGTATCGGCTGCGCCAACTGTTCCATCGCACTGGGAGTACTGCACTTTACACTTTAAAACCAATAAACAAATGTTTACTGTTCGTATACCATCTCTGCAGAAAACAACAACAACTTATTTATTTATCCACTGTGGCTGACTGATTTTCAATAAGAGTTTCGCAACTATGTTTAAGATCGGCAAATAACTTTGCGCAAGTTATTAAAATGGAAGGTGCCACTTCTGTTGTCGAAGTTGTTACTGAAAAGTGCAATATTTGGCAATCGTATTTCAGTAAATTTGAGCTGCCCCCACCTTCAAAATCTAGTTCACCTAAGAAGTGCAAAAATTTACACTGATTGAAGACCAGTTCAGGTATTGCCCATTAGCAGGTACAACAAATTTAGAGTGGCACGATTTGATAATGGCACATTGTCTTTCTCGAGCGTGTAAACCGATTATGGAATGGCTTTAAGAAAAACCGAGTTCTACCGTAGAGTAATTTAAATCCTTTTGTGTTAGTTGAAAGAATAATCTCCTTTTCTTTATAAGATCACCAACCGTGATGTATTCTTTCTGAGCTAAAAGAGATTAGGTTTTCAAAATCTAATCTTTGATTTAATATTAGAGGACAAAGATTTAGACTGCTGTAATTTAGTATTGCACAACATAAAATAAATAAAGGAAACATTAAATAACATTAAAGTCATCAAAATTATTAATTTGTATTGGGGGCTTTTGGTAAAATAAATTTAGTTTTAGCAGATATAATAACAGACGCTATACTAACAGGTTGTTCATCAGTTTCAAGCAATCCTTCTGAATTTTTAATTTGCATACCTTCACTTATATTTTTGAGTACATCTTGCACATCTCCATAAAAAAATTTATCATGAATTATACGCATTGTCCGCCGAAGATTTCTAACAGTCATAATTAAATTGTTATTTTTAATTGTTAACAGTTGGTTTTCCATTCTCAATTTTTCAATTTGTTCATTTACCTCAGCAATAAACTGAGAACGTTTTAAATAAGCCTTCCTTTGTGATAATCGATTTGTCTCTCGTCGTCGCACCGAGTCTCGTCGTTTTCTTTGATGTTTTGTATCAGATTGACCAGAGTTGGCTGGACGTGATGTGCTAGCATCATTGTTGTGTACCCATTTTTTAAAATATGTGTGATCTTGATTACTTTGCTGTCCTGCTGATGTAGAAACATTTAATTCAATTGGCAATATATTAGGAGTATGTAGGGACTCATTGCTGTTATTCAGTGTAGATTCATCTTGCATGGCTTTATCTTTATTGGATAATGTGCCTATTAAAGCCTTACGGAAACCTTCATCAAATGGGTTTACATTTTGTAGGTCTGAAAACAGGCCAACATCTTCACAATCTTGTATAAATTTTGTTGGGGTAGGTGTGCAATCTAAGACAATAATGAAAGCATATATTAAGTATACATAAACAAACTTGTTATCCTCACATGATAAATTTGAATGATTTTCTGGTATTTCGTTTATATCAAGATTTATATTAACTTTAGTCTGCGGAGCCTGCATTTCTTGAGTGCCTTGATAAGGTTGAGTAATTATCTTTGCAACAAAATGTTCAAAGCTTGCATTACTATACATTTTTAGCAACCAAGATTAGCTTATTTTGAAATAAACATCAAGCTCTTGGTTTTCCATGTGAGAATGTAATAAGACCCGTTTCGATCTGCAGCTTCGGTTGTTCGGATCAGATGTCACTATGGCGTCCGTACGTTTCGTAAATTAGTTCGATTTTGCGCCGGCAGTGCTGACTCGGATGAAATCGCTTGTCGCCGGGCATTTTTGACACTATCAAGAAATTATAAATTGTAACGTAAAACTCATTGCTAGTCTTGTGAGTTCTCAACCCTGTTCCTTTACTTTAATAAAGTTTTGAATAAATACATACGTAAATAAATGCAAAACTTGTTCTCAAAAGATGCTGAAGTCGAGCACTGAGCGAAATTACAATTTTGCGGGTGACACGAACATGGTGTTGCCAGCAATTGGCAGATTTGGCAGCAGTTGGTCAGTATTATTCGCACCAACGTGGTGCGCGCGGCCGGCATAGTATATAATGTCTAGCTAACCTAATTGACAGATTCGTCAGGTTCTTCAAGTATTGCACCGATTGAACCTATGAGTTTTCTGAAATTTCTATGAAATATCCAAATTAATAAAATGTCTACTCATGTACAAACAGTACGAGCCCTATACAAAGTAATTCTACGCTTGCATCGTGGTCTTCCGCTCGAAATGCAAGTTTTAGGTGATAACTATGTAAAAAGCGAATTTAAGCGACATAAAAAATGCACTAATGAAGAAGCAATGGTTTTCATGCACCAATGGACGGTATATTAACAATTTCAAAACAAGTTCTTCATTAATAGGGCTAATATGAAAATGACTTTAGGATTATGCTGTTACAATAGCTGATCAACTAGGCCTCAAGGGACCTAAAACTGGAAGAGGAGAGCTGGGAAGACAATTGAATATAAAAGAGTTAGACTGGTTCAATGAGGAGCAAATTATGCAGTTACATGAATTAATGAAGGCAGCAAAGAATGAAAATGAATATGGTAAGATGACCTGATGATGTAGTTATGGTAATTGATGTTAGTGCAAATTAAACTGCAGTAAACTATTTTGTGCATTGTTGCCATTAATTAAATTGCTAGAGTATAAAAAAATCTTTCTAATTTTCTTAAAAAGAAAGATTGTTATTATTATATTCTGTAATATAATACATAAAATAGCCGGTAATGTTTAAAGTATTTATTTTATTAAAATATCAGTCAAAGAACAATATAAAATTTAAATTCTTATGTCAATGTATATTTATTGACTCTATCTCCCTCGACTAAACGTACGTTATCGCTCGCACTTCATTTGATCACCCTGTTCATCTGCTCTGCATTCCTACCACCCAGTCAGTGGTCGTCGACGTGACAGCGCTGCGTTCGCGCAAAAGCAGTGTTTGACATCCGAAAATGGTAGGTGTACATTTTAATGTTTTTCACCCATTCGTCGCTTAAATCTCCACAAAAAATGAGTTCTTTCCAAAATCACAACTGGAGTGTTAATTACGCACGCCTTTCTAACCACATATCGGTAATATATCGCTGTTTCATCAAGATAACCTCCGCGGCGGGTGTCAATTAACGGAACACTGCCTTGCAATTAGATATCTGATGAATCTGACGGTAATCATGGACTCTTTTTTTTTTTTCTGTTTGTATAGCCGACGACATCGCAGCAGTCGTCGCCCGTCGAGGAGCAAGAGAAACTTCTCGATGAAGCGCTAGCGATGGTCAAGAACCAGGCATTCCAGATGAAGAGATGTCTAGACAAGGAGAAGCTGATGGATGCACTCAAGACTACCAGTTTGATGTTGGGTGAACTGCGGACATCACTTTTGTCGCCCAAAAGCTATTATGAGTTATGTATGTACATGAACATTTGATGAAAGCATTGATAACAAATTTAATTCCTTACAGACATGGCTGTTACTGATGAGCTCAGAGACATGGAACTGTTTCTAACTGATGAGTTCCAAAAAGGAAGGAAAGTTGCTGATTTGTATGAACTAGTGCAATATGCAGGAAACATAGTACCAAGATTGTATTTGTTAATTACTGTTGGCTTGGTGTACATCAAGACAAACCCATCATTTAGGAGGGATCTTCTTAAAGACCTGGTTGAGATGTGTAGAGGGGTACAACATCCACTCAGAGGGTTGTTCCTCAGGAATTATTTACTGCAGTGCACAAGAAATGTACTGCCTGATGTACCAGATGCCCCAGAAGAAGACACACCAGAGGGGACAGTCAAGGATTCCATTGACTTTGTTCTCATGAATTTTGCAGAAATGAACAAACTTTGGGTGAGGATGCAGCATCAGGGACATTCTCGTGAACGACAACACCGCGAGCGGGAGAGGGAAGAATTGAGGATATTAGTTGGGACAAATTTGGTGCGATTAAGTCAATTGGAGTCTGTTACATTAGAAAAGTATCAGAAGTCAGTCTTGCCGGGTATTTTGGAACAAGTCGTTAGTTGTAGAGATGCCATCGCGCAGGAATACCTAATGGAGTGCATCATTCAAGTATTTCCTGATGAATTTCATATTCAAACGCTAAATCCTTTCTTGAAATCATGCGCAGAATTAGAATCTGGGGTAAATGTTAAAAATATTGTCATTAGTCTCATGGAGAGGTTGGCGAATTACAGTCAGAGGACGGATGGGGTCGGGATGAGTGCTGGTGATGGCAATCAAGACTTTCCGGCTGATGTTCAGTTATTTGAGGTGTTCTCGGAACAAATCTCGTCGATTATTTCGACAAGACAGTACTTGCCGCCCGAGGACATGGTCGCTTTACAAGTTGCGCTTGTGAATCTTGCGTTGAAGTGCTATCCGGATCGAGTGGACTATATTGATAAAGTAATGCTGAATAGTGTTGAAATGTTTCAGTTATTCGGAATGGAACGTTCTGAAAACAATACTATGGTAGCGAAGGAGCTTTCAAAACTCTTGAAGATACCAGTAGATCACTACAATAATGTACTGACTGTTTTGAAACTGCGCCATTATGCTGCTCTTATGCAGCATCTTGATTATTACGGAAGGAAATCATTAAGTATGTATATATTAAACAACACTCTGGATAGTGAGACTATTGTTCCCACTCAGGATGGTGTGGAGCAAGCACTGAGCTTGGTTGCTACTCTCGTGAGTGACCAAAATGATCAACCACGCGGCCCTGTTGATCCGGAGGAATTGGCAGAAGAACAAAGTTTATTGGCAAGGTTAATACATCAATTCAAGAGCGATTCTGCCGATCAGCAATATTTAATTTTGAATACTGCGAGGAAGATTCTGGGTGCAGGGGGGCAGCAGAGGATTAAGCATACTTTACCTCCATTGGTATTCCAAGCTTACCAACTTGCTTTTAAATATCGGGATATTAAAGCCGAGGATGAAGTTTGGGAAAAGAAATGTCAAAAGATATTTCAGTTCTGTCACTCGACTATTTCTGCATTGGTGAAAGCAGAATTAGCCGATCTTCCTCTACGGTTATTCCTTCAAGGGGCGCTGGCAATTGACCAAATTGGTTTCGATAACCATGAAACGGTTGCCTACGAGTTTATGTCTCAAGCTTTTAGCTTATATGAAGATGAGATTTCAGATTCTAAGGCACAGCTTGCGGCAATCACGCTGATTGTCGGGACATTAGAGAAGATCAGCTGCTTTTCTGAAGAAAATGCAGATCCGTTAATTACCCAATGTGCGCTTGCTGCATCTAAACTTTTGAAGAAACCAGATCAGTGCCGTGGTGTTGCAACTTGTTCGCATCTCTTCTGGAGTGGGAAGAGTTTAGCCACTAATAAGCAAGAAATGCGCAATGGAAAGCGGGTGGTTGAGTGTTTGAAGAAGGGAGTGAGGATTGCTAATCAGTGCATGGATGTCAGCGTTCAAGTTCAACTGTTCGTAGAACTCTTGAATCATTACATTTATTTCTTTGAGAATGGCAATGACCAAGTCAGTGTGCAGATTTTAAGTCAACTAATCAGCAAGATCAAAGAAGAGATTCCGAATCTAGATGGATCTGAGGAGACCGAGCAGATTACCAAGCATTTTAATAACACTATAAAACATTTAAAGGCGCGAACTGATAATCCTGACACAGAAGGTGTGTCGTATGAAGGTTTAGAGATCTAAGAGTGTATGATGATTAATATAAATTGTTTCTATGATGAATAACTGCTGATCAGATAACAAGGCGCTAATTGTGTAAATATATATAAAGAAATGATATTAGAGGATTGGATAAGTTATGTACGCAAATGTATACTGTTTTTGTACAGATCATAATCTCAACTAGGTTTTAGCGCAGGTTGATTACTAAAGTTTGCTAAACAAGTTGTACTAAATGGTTTTAATACAACAAAAATACAGGTCAAACTATGTTACATTGTTTAAAGTAGTAAAGTTCCGCACCTGCCTGCACTAAAACTGATTACAGAAAGACATTTGGTTGGGGATGGTCTAAGAAAACACCCGTCATTCTAGAATATAGATATATCATAATATTCTATTGCCTGCGATGGACTTTATACATATTACATAGATAGCTTTGCAAGCGTTCAATTTTTGCAATTATAGCGTTCTTTATTATTACTGAGATATATTTGAATATAATTGATAATTACGCGTGGATCCATGTATAAAATAAAATTAGTCGTTTATTTCATGCAAATTACATTTCATCAAGTTTTAAATACATCGGGTTTGATTTATTAAAAACTGTTTCTAACAAAAGTATATATAAGCATCACTTAGTAAAAATAAATGGTTGTTTAGTGATAGGAGCCATGGCCGCCGCCATGCCCACTGTAACCGATACCTCCTCCAAATTCAATGTGTGCGTCGCCATAACCTTCACCGCTAGCACCGCCATGTCCACCACCAAAACCACCACCAAGACCACCGCCATGTCCACCACCAAGACCCACTTCAAGAACACCGCCATGTCCACCTCCAAAACCACCGCCATGTCCACCTCCAACACCACCGCCATGTCCACCTCCAACACCACCGCCATGTCCACCTCCAACACCACCGCCATGTCCACCTCCAACAACACCGCCATGTCCACCTCCAACACCACCGCCATGTTCACCTCCTAATCCACCTCCAAGGCCACCGCCATGTCCACCACCAAGACCACCGCCATGTCCACCACCAAGTCCACCTCCAAGACCCACTTCAAGAACACCGCCAAGTCCACCTCCAAAACCACCGCCATGTCCACCTCCAACACCACCGCCATGTTCACCTCCAACACCACCGCCGTGTCCACCTCCAAGGCCACCGCCATTGCCTCCTCCCAATCCACCGCCATTTCCTCCTCCTAAACCGCCGCCATGACCTCCGCCTAATCCACTTCCGTGTCCACCGCCATTGCCTCCTCCTATTCCACCGCCATGTTCACCACCAATTCCTCCTCCTATGCCGCCGCTATGAGCTCCCCCTAATCCACCTCCGTGTCCACCGCCATTGCCTCCTCCTGATCCACCGCCATGACCAGCTCCAAAACCACCGCCATTTCCAGCTCCCAAGTCGCCACCATGTCCACCTCCAAGACCACCGCCATGTCCACCACTATTTCCTCCTTCTAAACCGCTGCCATGGCCTTCCCCTAATCCACCTCCATGTCCACCGGCATTGCCTCCTCCTGATCCACCGCCATGACTACTTCCAAAACCACCGCCATTTTCTCCTCCTAAGCTGCCACCATGTTCACCTTCAAGACCACCGCCATGTCCACCTCCAAAACTACCACCACCTCCTCCTCCTAAGCCGCCACCATGACCTCCCCCTAATCCACCGACGTGTCCATCGCCATGACCACCCCCTAATCCACCGACGTGTCCATCGACTTTGAGTCCTCCTAGGCCACCACCGCCTCCAAATTCGCCACCATGACCGAGACCATAACTAACGCCACCGCCTACATGACCACTTCCTCTGTAAGTGCCATATGGCCCGGCGTGGACAGCGACAACTGACGCCACCACTAAAACAACCTAAAACAATTCAAATATTGGATCAATATTTAATAAATAATTATTTAATATATAATTAAAATAAGTTACCAAAAATTTGGTCATCTCAATTAGCTAAGTATTACAGTAATGTAGTAAACAATGCTAGCGTTTAATCTTTAAGACTGATTCCAATTTCGAAATTCGCGAACTATTTATACCATTAGATTTGCACAAACCACGTCACTCATTTGATCAATCTAACTCTAAAGCAGCTTTGACCCCACGTGGGTACAAAAAGAAAAACTAGTTGTACGTGCAAAAAGAGAAATCCATTATCGCTATTAGACTATAAATAATGCAAAACTGACATTAATAACAAAAAGTAACTTGATGCACCACATGAGATTAAACTTGACCTTCGTACGTTTTAATGTAAGCTGAGAATCTTTGTTTATATATATTGCAAATGCTTGAAATAGCACAACATATTAATATTCCATATGAAAACATTCTAGAATACACACAAACACAATATGGATATGATAATTTAAATTCCTAGTATAGATCTTATAGTTGTTGTTTTAAATCGCGAAAAACACCACAATCTTATGTAATATTACTATTAATTTCGGTTCGATTATATAATGTTGCAACGAGGCATGAACGGATCTAATGTGCAATATCCACCAGTCTAAAATTTATTATTATAAATGAGGCAAGTTTATGTTTTTGTATATTTAGAAAATCACAATTCTGTTAAATATTGCACTAGTTGCACCTGAAATCCGCACATCACGAAGCAAAAAATGAATATATGAATACTGTAATATATTGATGGGCAAATGTGGTGCAAGTGTCTACTGAGAATTATTATATAAGTGATACAGTAATTTAATATCATCAAATAATAATTCTGTATGTTTCTACGGTTTCCAATTAACATAATCGAATTGTTTCGCTCAATTCTTTCACACAGCGTTATCATAAAACGATGACTTGACATTTCTGCAGTCATTGCATCTCAAAATTCAAAATATGAAAAAGATCTTCCAGCAAACTCTTTTGATACTTTTGGCAATCTCTGTAAATTACCTTTTGCATTTCTTAACGTATGTTACATTTTGCAGCGAGAAGTGGAAAACATCAAACGCCTTGTGAATCAATGATCTCGTTTACTGTTCAAACTTGAAGCCGGGGCGCCAACCACCCTTGATTATTCGGCGATGGAATGGAGCCACGAGATCGAGCATATCGCCGAGTTCGTGAAAGGCAGATTGTACTTTGCGGCCACATTCTCTGAGAGAGTGGAAGCCATAAAAAACACTTCAGATATATACTACTTTAATGTAGATGAAGAGTTTGTATATTTGAACTACTACATGGACTTTGGACCGCTGAACATCTCTTGCTTGTACAGATATTGCCTGAAGTTACATGCTTTTATGCAATGTGCGCAATTGAAGCGCATCGTTCATTACACATGTGCCGACCCCGAAAAGCGCGTCAATGCAGCTTATCTGTTCGGGTCATATTGCGTTGTATATCTCAGCATGGACCCAAAAACTGTGTACAAACGATTGCTGGAAGCTGGTGGAGCTTACAAGTATAACTTACAATTTAATGCATTTCGTTTGGAATCATTAACGATACAATGAATACTTTTTAGAATGTTTGTTGATGCTTCCCAAGGAATATCGAAGTACACCTTAAAACTAGTCGAGTGCCTTCAGGGTGTCCATAAAGCCTTTATTCTTAACTTCATCAATTTTGAAGACTTTGGTGCTGCCGAATATGATCTTTATAACAAAATCCAAAATGGCGACTTTAATTGGCTTGTGCCTCGAAAGTTTCTTGCTTTAATTGGTCCAATTGATAAGGAAGTATGTCAAAATGGACATGCACCGTCTTTCTATGTCAAGTACTTCTTGAAAAACGATGTGAGAACTGTGATTCGTCTCAACAACAAGCTTTATGATCCTTTCGTGTAAGTTGTATACAAATTGAGAGCTATCAATACATTTACTCTCATCCTAGATTCTTGAATGCCGGTATTTCACACTACGATCTCTTCTTCCCCGATGGTACGACTCCACCCAAACATATCCTGGTAAAGTTCTTAGAAATCGCTGAAAATACTAGTGGTGCCATTGCAGTGCACTGCAAAGCAGGTCTTGGAAGAACGGGGAGTTTGATTGGTGCTTATATAATGAAGCACTATTCATTCTCGGCTAAAGAAGCCATTGCGTGGATGCGAATGTGTCGACCTGGTTGCGTCATAGGCCAGCAACAATTTTGGCTTGAGAAGATTGAGCCTTGGCTGTGGAAAGAAGGAAGACAATATCGGCAAAGCCAATATGGAGATGGCGATAAACTACCCCATCATAAATTTGGAATCTACAGTAAAATATGGCAGCAGAATCGGAAGAAATATTTGAACAGCATGCAGAAGCGGAATTTGGCTGAAGATCCCAACCGTAATTTAACTGATCCAGGAGTGCATTTGGCCCAAGTACATCAATCCTCCAAACCAACATTGTACAACAAAGAGAACATCCTTCCTCGTCGTTCTAATGCAGGTTACGTTGATTTCAAAACCCAGGGCGACAAGCTCAATGAAATCAAGATGAGGAAGCGTCACGATTCATACGTCAGTAATGTTAGCAATATCGGCACTGAACATCAATCACCTAACATGACAAGTAACGATAACAATTTGGTCTACCTCCCAATACGAACCTCACCGTTTAGAACTGCGGTTTCCCATCCGGGCAGACATCATGGGAAGGTCCATGAAACAGGTCACAATCCAATGTATACCCAAGGAAACCATGTAGGTATGGCTCATGCAAATCGCCACAACGGATATATGAAATTTCGTTTGAATGACTGGGGATGAACATTGTCTAAAATTGGAGATTGGTCGTTTACCATTTTGAATTTTCATTGTTCATTTTATATCGTTTACGGATAGGTATCATTAAACCATTTCAAATACTGCATTACTGCATTACGTACGCTCTAACTTCAGTCGTTTTGAATGCTTTGTAGAGAAAGCGGGGAAATTCAAGTAAGTGGTGAACGTGCTTCTTTGGATCTGTTGAAGGAAGATGGCGCTTATAGTGTATCTTGCAGAGTTAAATTACTAGATGTAGAATATTGGCCAGTGTGTCTCAACCGAAAAGCATACTTACCTGGCGTAGGGGTTACCGTGATCAACAAGGCGGTTCCCCCGGGGTGAGGCCCTTCCATTGCACTACGGTTGGGCTGACCCCTGCGATTATCCCTAATGTGGATAACTCGGGCGCGCAATTTTTGGTAGTCGGGACTGCGTACGCGCTGTCCCGGTCTGATAACATCCAAACATAATGCACATGCTCAACTTATGAGGGTTTGCGTGTGTTTTTACTTGCCGTGTTAATTTGCTTCGATGCCCGAGGGTATGACAGCAAGCATTTTTTTGTTAATTATATATCGTTAGTTCTGTATTAGAGATAGAAGACCTTGAGTGAGCTAATGACAATTAGCTATATTATTACGCTTCGTTTAGGAATCTTGACCTTCGGAAAATGTATCAAAATACATATTTTACAATTAATAAGATGACGTATTTGCAAGCCAAAAGTCGCGAAGTGTTAAATAAAGTAATAAGTAAAGTTTTAGGTAAAACCAAAACCTTCTAAGAGCCTTTACTTCGGCTTTTACCTCAACCCAGACGTCGATACGGCCAGTTTAGTTGAACCGCCAGCGCATCCGTTGTGCAGTCGGAGAACCAGCGAGTCTAATAATTATGTTTATTTACCTAGTTGTAGATGACTTGAGAATGCAATGTCACTGTATGACGCTTATTATTTGGTCTGTTCACTGCAATGAACTACCATGCCATACACAAACTACTTGAGATAATAATTAATTATTAGACCATGACATGCGCAAGTTATTATTACAAACTGTTTATATAGCGCGTTTTCGTGTTTTGATTTGATTGTAGTGGGAACTCGTTTGGCGTAGCATATAAAGTTTCATTCTGAACAAACTGGTCTTGTAAACTTGAAAAAATGTTTTGGGTCTTAATTGCGTTGGGGGCATCATATCTGTTTTATAATTATTTGGTGAAACCTCAACTTTATTGGAGATCTATTAATGTGGTTCAAGGGCTACCCATTCCCATATTTGGAGATAGTTTTAAAATGCTATTCAAACTGGAATCGTCAACCAAGATGATCCAGAATATTTACAATAGGGATAAAAATGCAAGGTATGTAAAGAAAATACTTGAAGTATTGTTGAGTGTGGTTACGAAGTGTTTAAGATTCATTATGTTGAAAAACTGCACTATAACACTTACTTAAAATTGATTTGTAAAATGTTTTCGGCATGTTGCCGAAATTTAGTGAATTTTATCAATATAATAAATATTAAGTACTTCGTAACTGATTATATTGAAGAAGGCCACATGCCGAAAACGTTTTACAAATCAATTTTAAGTAAGTGTTATAGTGCAGTTTTTCAACATAATGAAAATACTTGAATAATTATGTTACATTCTAATATTATGTAACACTAACAGATATGTTGGTTGCTATCAAGGCGTCACACCAACTTTAATGATGCGTGACCCTGACTTGATCAAACAAATTACGGTGAAAGACTTTGATCACTTCTTGGATCACCGTTCTTTAACCTCTGATGTGAAGGAGCCAATATTCACCAAGAACCTCTTCTCATTGAAAGGGGATCAATGGAGGGAAATGCGATCAACTTTGAGTCCAACATTCACATCAAGCAAAATGCGTTCTATGTTCAATTTAATGGAACAAACCGCAAAGCAATATGTAGAATTTTACGTAGATAAGAAAAAAGATGTATGTGAATTTGAACTGAAAGACTCTTTAACAAGATATGCTAATGATGTAATTGGAAATTGCGCGTTTGGTGTTAGTGTGGATTCGTTGAAGCAAACAACTAATGAATTTTACATGAAAGGAAAAGAACTGACTAACCTTAACGGATTCTGGAACAAGCTGAAGCTTATAATGTATTTGATTTCACCTAGAGTTATGGAAGTAAGTTCACACGCATGCTTATATTAGAATCTTAATGACAATTTATGTATTATAGCTTCTCCGAATTAAAATGCTTGGTGATGCAGACTTTTTCGTGGACCTTGTAAGAGATACTGTAAAATTGCGTGAAGCACAACACATTATCCGTCAAGACATGATCAATCTCTTAATGGAAGCCAGAAAAGGCAAACTGAAATACGAAGAGTCCGCTGAAGACAGCAAAGCATCTGGTTTTGCCACAGTAGAAGAATCAGACGTTGGCAAAAACCAGAATCTCACAAAAATCCAAATGACTGATGAACTCATGGCTGCCCAAGTTGTAGCATTCTTCTTCGCTGGTTTCGATACAATTTCCACCATGATGTCTTTCCTTTGCTATGAACTTGCCTTAAATCCAGACATTCAACAGAAACTCATTGACGAAGTAGATGAAACAAGACGAGAAAACCCTAAATTAACTTATGAAATTCTTAATAAGATGAAATATCTTGACATGGTCATCACTGAAAATATGAGGAAAAATGCTCCAGTTGTTGCTATCGACAGAGTATGCACAAAACCATACACAATCCAACCAATAAGACCTGGTGAAACGCCAATCCATATTAAAGTTGGCAATTTGATGTGGTTGCCGATTGCTGCTATTCATCATGATGAAAAGTACTATCCTAATCCTGACAAATTTGACCCAGAAAGATTTTCTGAGGAAAACAAAGGCAATCTTAAACCATACACTTATTTTCCGTTTGGTTCAGGACCCAGGAACTGCATTGGAAGTAGATTTGCATTGATGGAGTGCAAGTGTTTATTGTTTCATATTTTGTGTAACTTTGAATTTATTGTGACAAGCAAGACAACTGTTCCAATGAAACTATCAAAAGATAGTTTCCAACCTGGGGTAGAGGGGGGATTTTGGATTGGATTGAAACGACGCAATCTATAAAATGAGTAAAGTTGTTCTGGACCAAACTAGTGTTAGACAGAGAAAGGGGTAATTTACTTTTCATCATAAGAAAAATATCTTATACTATACTCTTATTATACTGGTGATTGTGCATTATTTTATTAAAAACATACATGTGGTGTATTAAAAAATATTTACTCCAGGTAAAATGAAGCACCAGTGAAACCAAGGTACGTTCATTACAGACCAATTGATGAAACGTTTGATTAGTATCAAATTTTAGCTGCTTTAGAGGACTTTTACTAAAATTATAATATTAACACTAGTTTTTTATACACAAATTGAATTCCTTGGCAACATAAAACAAAACATAATGATCAAAACACAAATTATTTGCTTTACAACTTAATAACATTACATCCAAGTAAACCCCTTCCATTCCACTCCCTAGGCAACAACTGCACCTTAACAAAGTGATCATTCCTCTTCAATTTAACATTAATTGCGTTTCCATGAGAATGTCGTACAATTGTACCAATATCTTCAATCCCTCTGAAATTTGATGAGTTGATTGAACCGAATTCAACTATTTGATCACCTTGCCTAATGCCCTGCAACAAATAATTCATTATCACTCAAATATTTAATAGAATTCTGCTGATTTACTGCCGCATCTGCTGGAGATCCTTCATGGACAATATTAACAGTTGCAAATGGTTGTATATGTTCCACATGTGCCTCACATTCTACATTATCTACAACTTCAGTTGGCTTTGCCTCAGATGTGTCCATTTTATCAGAAGGTTCTTGGTTGTAATATTGAGCTATACCTTGCTCAATTTTCTTCATGAGTGCTATGTGGTCATTTTGTTTACCTAGATTAATACAAAAATGATATGATATATTTAAATTTGTGTTTTTAGCAAAAATGCTCACATATTATTAAGTGTCTGGCATGACGAACTTGATAAATATCAACATGGGCTAGTGGAAAACCTTCATCATCTACTAAAGGATCATCCATTCCAACTTTATTCTAAACGAAGAATTTCAAGTTTTATTAGAACTTTAAAAATACTGTTTCGCGAATTACCTTAGACAATATGAGCTGCAATTCTTTAAGTTCATTTTCCAGTTCTTCTTTTGCTTCAATTAACTTCAGAACTTCCTCCCGAACCGCTTTGCTATTGCTATCATTCATCATGAGAAAGATAATTTACGTTAAATGCGTATAATTTATTTATTGTTATTTAGATGACAAGGCAATTTTCATGTTTTCAAAATTGTTTTTGTTTTGTGCAAATGAAGTGCATGGAAATTGTTCTGTTTAGGTTAGGTACATTTTTCAAATCTGATGCATTTTAATTTAAACTAAAATACATTAAACCACATTAAACATATCATTCGTAAGTATTTTTTATTAAATATAAAAAAAAAAAGAAAAAATTGCAAACTTTGCATATGCATGTATTTGATTTAAAGGAGTTTAAAGGATTTATAAATGTGTGTATGATGTGTTATCTACATCAATTTATTTAAGCCCGATAATCCAGCACGTCATAAATCTGACCATCGTGTGTAGACAAAGGAATGCTGGAATTTTCAAGTTAATTTAATTGTAATAGGTAGTTGTAAACTATTCATATAATTCAAAAGTACAATTGCTGAAACTAACAACCAAATTCAACGTATATAGTTCAAAATGGCTGAAACGGTGCAACCCAATAATAACAATGATAACAACACCACTGACAAGTATGTTTAACATAGTTAACGGCATTAACAATATTTTTTTAGTGTAACTCTAAAATCCTGCTTTGATTTAGTAAACATAAGGTCTTATATACTGAAGAAACAATAACTAATCTAACTGAGGGATTTACTGCAATATTCAAGGCTCCACTTCAACAAACAAAACACAGTTTAGGGGAATTATTGTAAATATTTCCTTGTACTTCAAAATTATTTATATATTATAATTTAAGATGATGTGTATTATAGAGAGAAACAAGAAGTCCTTCTGGAACAACTGCATGATGAGAATTTGAAGGTTTCCTGGTCTCAAAACTCAGTTGATCTTCAAAAAATGTTTGATATCATCAGCACTTACCATCATAAACTAATCAATATAAAGAAAGACATGAAAATGCTCTATGATAAAAACACAAAGCTGAAGAAACGAGCAAGAAAACTTCAAGAACACAAAGAAAAATTGGATTACATTCAAAGCCATGATTTAAAAAGGGAACAGGAATTAATAGGTAGTAAAAGTACTGCAAGTAGTACAAAGCCAAGTTGATACTTTCTACATACTTTATTACATAAAATATTGTTATTAGTGTAATTATTAATAATGGCACATAGTTTCTGAGGTTTGTTATACATTTAAAATTAAACCATATTTTAACTTATGTTACAGGAGAGTCAATCACAAATTTATTGATTTTGTCATATTAGTAAGTAATTTTCCAAGTTGTAGTCTTCTCACACTCGCCACTTTCATCATTTCCACAAAATCGATTGAATGTAGTGTTTTCAGGAAAACCTATAATCTCCCGTTCTTCTTGAATACGAAAGGAAAACGTACTTTCATAGGTTCCAATAAAATATCGAGCATATGAACAAATAATTTGTTCAATAATAGCAACGCCTCCATCTTTATACCGTTTTTTCACCTCTTTGTTAGGTTTAAACTTGAAAACATTAACATCAGGGCTCAAAAAACTCTTCAGCTCCTCGAATTCATTTAGTGGAGCATCAGTTGCAATAAAAACACAATCTAGATTAAGTTCCATTAGTTTTTCTCGGATTTGCTCCGCAGTATTTTCAATGTTAGGGGTTTGCTTTGGTCTGCCCCAAACAAAATCACGTCGCCGGAGATGCACAGCAAGATATGGCCCGCCAAGAGCATTGCGTTTTGGTTGTTCATGTCTCCAATCAGGAGGAAGTTCAGTATTATCTTGGTGATTAGTTGAGTTTAAGAATTTCTCTCTAAACTGGTTTGCTATTTGAACTAAGTCGTTGTTGAATCGCATGCTTCGCCGGCATTTCCAGTATTCGGCATCGCCGAAACGATCGTGGAGTGCAACTTCACCATGATCAAAGACTACAGTCCTATTAAATATTTCAAATTTCATTAATCACTTCAAAACTAGTAATATCGCGTGCAATTAAGGTACATATTTAAATTATCCAATTGGACCAAAACAGTAAAGAGTCAACTATTTGAACCAGAACACTCACTTTGCATTTGTTGTCTGAAGTATCTTACTCAGTTGAGATGTATGTCCATGAAAGGACAAACATTTTATATTCTTTGAAGTAATGTTTTGATAGTAATAGAAATTAGTACTTGGTGGCTTGATGCATGGAGCAATATTCATCTTCTCTTCAAATTTTCCACTTAAAAACATATCTTCAAAGTGTTGTAGGACATAAACATCTTCCATTTTTACAAATCCATAGCTTCTCTCCAAATCTACAAGTAAAACACATTAAATTCGCATCCAAGTATACTAGTCATAATTACTCATAAAGAATTGATGCATTTCAATAACAGGTGCATAACTTTGTAAACTATCTAGGTCAAAAAACAAGGACCAAGGTAAGTGCTCAGGTTCTTCAGTATGCTTCCAATGATTTAAGTTTGACCATGGTGGCAGAACCAATTGGAATTTATTAAGATTGGTTTTGGATGATTTGTGAAGACTTCTTGTAAAAATGGCAAATCTCATGTAAACATCCCTTCTCAGATTAAAACCTTCTGGTGGATTAACATCATAAAACATAAATCTAAAACATTAATATAGTACCTAGCAGCTTGGTTGTTAATAATAGATCTAATTAAATTACCTAATATTTGGTTTCATGCAGTCTTGAACATTTTTATCACAATATTCCCCATTGCTTAACGTTAAAGCGATTGGTGGTATAAGTAGAAGTGATAATATAGAGAGTATCATTTTGTCACTTATTACTATGCAAGTGAATGCATTCAGTCCAATTAAGTTTAATATATCAATATCATTTGTTTAGCATCACAACAATCAGCATCATGCGCCCGATGAATATCCGTTTGTAAGAATGGTAGCCTAACGTTCTATTTGCAACCTCTAGCTGCCTTGGTTTGCTGAGATTTCATGAATTGTTCTTAAATAAGTGCTAACGTTGTAATGAATTAACAATGTCTACTAAACGTAAACCAGATAGCCAAGTGCCTGCAGAAGAAAGTGACTTGCTATCTATTAGACCCCTGTAAGCTGTTTTCACCCATAAATGATTCCTTGTTACAGTTTACAAAATAATGATACAATAATTTAATTTTAGTGGTGCTGGCCAAGAAGTAGGAAGATCATGTATTATGCTAGAATTCAAAGGCAAGAAAATAATGTTAGATTGTGGTATACATCCTGGTCTAAGTGGAATGGATGCTTTGCCATTTGTTGACTTAATTGAGGCAGATGAAATTGATTTACTTCTTATATCTCAGTAAGCCACAACATTGCACAATAATTCTCAAGTTTATATTAATCAAGCATAACTGATATTGTTTTGTTACAAATTGTAGTTTTCATTTGGATCATTGTGGTGCTCTACCATGGTTCTTACAGAAAACAAGCTTTAAAGGAAGATGTTTTATGACCCATGCAACTAAAGCCATTTACAGGTGGCTACTTTCTGATTATATTAAAGTAAGCAACATTGCAACAGAACAGATGCTGTATACTGAAGCTGATCTTGAATCTAGTATGGATAAAATTGAAACAATTAACTTCCATGAGGAAAAAGATGTATTAGGTGTTAAATTCTGGGCTTACAATGCAGGACATGTTTTGGGGGCTGCAATGTTCATGATTGAGATCGCTGGAGTTAAAATTATGTACACAGGAGATTTCTCCAGGCAGGAGGATAGACATTTAATGGCAGCTGAGATTCCAACTGTACATCCTGATGTTCTCATTACTGAGAGTACATATGGTACACATATTCATGAGAAGAGGGAGGACAGAGAAAGCAGATTTACTGGACTAGTGCATGACATTGTTAATAGGGGAGGAAGATGTCTTATTCCTGTGTTTGCTTTAGGTCGAGCACAAGAATTGTTGTTAATTTTAGGTAAGATTTATCTACTTTATTATGGGAGTGTGTCATGTTAAGGTGGACTATATTGCAGATGAATATTGGAGTCAACATCCAGAATTGCATGAAGTGCCAATTTATTATGCATCATCACTGGCTAAGAAGTGTATGGCTGTTTATCAGACTTACATTAATGCAATGAATGATAAAATTCGACGACAAATTGCGATAAACAATCCTTTCGTGTTCAAACACATTTCTAATTTGAAGGTGAGTCATATTTTTGCAATACTTTTATTTAACAATAATTTCAATTCAATGTTATTTATCATTGAGATCAACATTAATCTCCATCTTAACTTCATCATACAAATTCGGGAATCTCTTCTCTGCAGCATACTTCTTTCTCACAGTCTCATACATTGTCAAATCAAACATCTCTTCAAATTCTTCACGCGTCATGAATATATCTGCGTACAAAAACGAAAATCCACTCACATTTCTTGTAAACTTTTCCATTTTCCTCATAGCTGCAACCGGGTTGTAATCTTTCTTCTTCACAATATGTCCTGGTATACCATAAATACCCAAATCGTTATACATTGCAAACTTTTCGCCAGCTACCAAATCAGTTGGGCGTTTCAACTGTCCCCAATGCTCGCCATGATCATAAATTCTGCACGGGTAAACCAACAACGGATAACAATCGAACAACGTCTCTGAAATTGTAATTTGTTCCTCCTGCTTATTAATGGGAAGAACAATATCTTGGAAGACTTGTTTTGTGTAGGTATATTGTCTGACTCCTGGAGTTGTTGTGAATTTTAAAAATGCTGGTTTTGGTGGAAGCAGCCATCCAAAAAGTAAGCGGAAGAGCGGATTGTTTCCAAATGGAATCATACTTTCAACAACCCAGAAAATAGAACGGTTGTGTCTTAGTAGATAGTTTCTAAGGGGGATCAATTCAGTGTAAGCTCCTTGGATGAGAAAAGTTTCCACGTATTTATAGAACCACGGCTTGTACTATGTTGTTAATTTGTTGACGTTTAGAGTAGAATCATAATCCGACAAGTTTCCTACCATAATAACTGCTTGATCATTCTCGTAAATTGTTGCTTCTAAGTAATCCACATTAGTTAAGGATAATTGACGGATTTTATTACAGTAGTTATTCATTCCTTTGACTGGGATGTAGTTCATTTGAACAAAGGGCTTAACAGGGATGATTTTTAGTGTTAATGCAACTAAAAATCCTAGGCTTCCATGTGAAAACGGCAAACATTTATATAAATCTGCATTTTCATTTAAATCTGCTTTGATAAATGAACCATCACCAAGTACGACTTCATAGGATTCAATTGTTTCATGGTATAAACCAACACGATGTGAATGCGTTGTCATTCCAGCTCCCATCGCAAGTCCTCCCAAAGTAGCATCAGCAATTTCCAAGGTCACAGCTAAAGTGTATCCTCTTGGGATTAAATAATTTGTAATGTCTCCCACAGTTACCATTGGTTCAACTCGCACATTCATGTTCTTTTCGTCCAAGTTTAAAATATTGAATAGGTTGACATCAATTTGGTGACATACTGTTTTTGGAAAGAATTTTGTAGATAAACTCATCCAATTTGGGCGTGATGTACAGAGTAGTTTGCGCGAGTCTTCCGGTAATTTGTTCCACAACTTCACTTGTTTTTGAATGTCTAATACACGGTTTTCGTGGCATTTAGGACTGCTTAGAAGTAAACGGTATAAGAACTTTTGCAAGTGTAGTGCTAGGTTGAAGATAAAACTGGCTGGGAGGCAGAAGAGAAGTATTACAAGTCCACGGTTTGTTTCTAGTATGTCTATGAGGATTGTTTTCCACGATTTTTTCTGGTTGGCCATTTTGGTCAACTTAGAGAAGAAGTTGTTAATGACTGTAATGTTACAATGCAGACTAATTTAATGTTTGACGATTAATATCAGGGTTCACGGTACTGTAATCAATAAGTCTACTCGCTATGACTAATTGGGATTATTTACTGATAAGCGCCATACATGAAGTTGATATTACATCTAGTGTTTTTATTACAGGAATTTGAACTTATTTCTTATTAATTTATGTATTATATTCTAATAGGGCATAGATCACTTTGAAGACATCGGTCCCTGTGTTATCATGGCTTCGCCCGGTATGATGCAAAGCGGCTTATCTCGTGAACTCTTTGAATCTTGGTGCACCGATGCTAAAAACGGGGTAATCATCGCAGGTTACTGTGTGGAAGGCACTCTAGCAAAGACAATCCTCTCTGAACCAGAGGAGATCAGCACAATGTTAGGTCAAAAGCTACCGTTGAAGATGAGTGTCGATTATATTTCTTTCTCAGCTCATACAGATTATCAACAAACAAGTGAATTTATCCGCATTTTGAAACCACCTCACGTGGTGCTGGTCCACGGGGAACAGAACGAAATGAGTAGGTTGAAAGCTGCCTTACAGAGAGAATACGAGGATGATCCTAATACTACCATGCATTTGCACAATCCCAGGAATACCCATGCGGTTGAGTTGTATTTTCGCGGTGAGAAAACTGCGAAAGTCATGGGCAATCTCGCGATTAATCCACCGAAAACAGGCAATTTATTATCGGGAATTTTAGTAAAAAGGAATTTTAATTATCATATGTTATCGGCTGAGGATTTAGGAAGTAAGGAGTTTGTTTGTGATATTAATTGCGTCTAAAAGTTTAATTGATGGCAATTTAATCGCGATTGGTTTAATTTTAGAATATACAGACATGAGTATGACTCAGATAATCCAACGGCAAAGTATTCATTACTCTGGAAACATTAACGTACTGCATCATATGATATCCCAAGTCGCAGGACTTTTGGAGTCGGTTGAAGGTGATAAGAAACTAAGGGCGTTCAATGCGGTTGAGATTGCGATTGATAACAAGATGGTGACACTTGAAGTAAGTACACAACATATTTCCTAATCATATTTACCATTTATAATTATTACATGCTTATTGCTGTAATTTGTTGTGTCTATTTCAGTGGCTCGCCAATCCCTTAAACGATATGTATGCTGATGCGATAGTAGCTGCTATTTTGCAGGCTGAAATGCTTGATACACCAATGAAAAACACGAGTACTAATGCAAAGGTTGACCGAATGCATTTTAAAGAATGCGTTGTGGATATGCTGCAAGATATGTTTGGCGAGGGTTCAGTATCAAAAGTTGCGAAGAGTGATAATTTAGAGGTTGTGGTTAACGAAAAGAAAGCATCCGTTGATTTAAGTACTCTAGAAGTTAAATGTGAAGATGATGAAGTGTTTCAGCAAATTGTAACTACGGCTGTGGCAAAACTGTATCAGGCCTTGGCACCGCCACAATTTGAAACAGCAACGAATTAATAATAATAAAAGAAAACGTTAATTGTTTTTTAATGACATCTTATAATATAAGCTTATTTTAAAATTAATTACATGATTTTTTAACTTGCATAAAACACACACAACAGTAAAAGATAATTGCAACGTGTAAAATATTTACATAGCTTCGATAAGGATTGCAATGCCTTGACCGCCACCAATGCAAGCAGAGCCAATACCGTACTTCAACCCTTTGCGTCTGAGTTCATGCACAAGATGGGCGGTGATCCTCGCTCCAGATGCAGCAAGAGGATGTCCCATAGCAATTGCACCTCCGTTCACATTAAGTTTGCTCATGTCTAATTTGAGTTCTTTGGCACAAGCTAATGTTTGTGCGGCGAAAGCCTCGTTGATTTCGATGAGGTCCATGTCATCGAGGGTTTTGCCTGCGGCTTTAAGGCAGTTCTGAATTGCGGTTACTGGACCGATACCCATAATGGATGGTTCCACTCCGACTGTGGCGTAGGACAAGATGCGGGCCAGGGGAGTAGAGCTGTTAGCCTTGACGGATTCTTCGCTTGCAAGGACCAAAGCACCTGCACCATCGCTAATGCCCTATGTTACCGGAAACAACATTAATATTTAATTTATAAAATGTTGATATTATTAAGTTACCGATGCAGATCCAGCAGTTACCAATCCGTTCTCTTTGAACAATGTCGGCAACTTCTTAAGTCCTTCCAAAGTTGTTTGTGGCCTTGGATGTTCATCAAATTCAACTGGAACCATCTTTCCCTTCAATTTTACATCGACAGGAGCGAGTTCAGCCTTGAAAATGCCACCATCATGAGCCGCCTTCCACGCATTCTGAGATTTCAATGAGAAATTATCAACTTCATCCCTAGTGATCTTGCATTTCTCTCCAAGTTTCTCAGCAGTTAAAGCCATTGGCAATTTGCAGTAGCTGTCAGTAAGACCCAACCATAAAGAATCTTCCAGAACAGGACTCACACCAAGGGGGCTTCCGAAACGGATATTGCGGACAGTGTAAGGGCATTGAGACATGTTATCAGCACCACCAACTAATGAAATTTGCGCAGCACCGGTTTGAATATCAAGGGCGCCGTTAACGATTGCTTGGAAACCGGAACCGCAGAGGCGGTTGATTTGAAGGGCTGGTTTCTCCATTGGAATGCCTGCTTTGAGAAGGACATGTCTTGCAAGGAAGATGCCATCAGCAGTAGAGTTCTAAATTAAGAAGAAACCCAGTTATCATAATTATCTTTGTCAGTGTGTGAGTTTAGTGCACTTACAGATAAGACGTTACCAACAGTCACTGTGTCAACTTGCTCTGGTTTGATCTTTGCCTCTGCTATTGCAGCCTTGGTTGCAGTGACTTGCAGGTCACATGCTGAAGTCTTGGTAAATTTTCCGCCGAAAGTGCCGAAAGGTGTACGCTTTGCACCGACAATGAAAACACCTAAACAAAAGCAATGTTAAATAGTTTGCACACGTGCACTAAAAAAAAACAATTAGATAAAATTTACCTTTAATCATGGAAGACATGGTTAAATTTATTTGGGAGTTGTTGAGACGAAACGAATGTTCAAACTAACAAAAATATACCAAAAGGCTGTAAACGTAAACTCTTATCAACTATAAGATCAGCGGCAAGTCGTCGGCAATGAAAGTCCAAAGTTCTAAAGTTCAGCAAACAAGTTTGCTAAGTACAGCTGGCGCAGTGCGAGAGGAGGAGGATCATCATACGAGTTAATATTGCCATTGGGTGAATTTTGAGAAATCTTTATGAAAAATTTAATGATTTATATAAAATATATGAATTATATGTATCAATAGTTATTTTAGGGCGTAGTTAAATTATAATAATATTCCACTCGTTTTTTTTTTTAAATTACTATCTGTGATTTTATTACTGACTACATCAATCAGATAGTTTTTAAAATAATTAAAGTGACCTCTATGTATCATTCTAAAAAGTTTGCTTAATATTCATTGGAAAAGATAGACAACTCTTTCTACAATTCAAAACATCTTTTTTTTTTTGTTCTTAGACGACGTGTAGCTTCAAGATCATGTCTTATGGCTACCTTTCTTCTCTGAGCTATTAAA